>JABYPW010002306.1:0-11686 GCA_016880775.1 Phymatotrichopsis omnivora | reverse complement strand
AGATGGCGCACTTCATACCTCTTCGTCAAAACGTCGACTCGAAGGAATTGGCGTCAGTGTTCATCACCCAGATCTGGAAACATCATGGCCTCCCATCCAACATAGTGAGCGACCGGGACCCCAAGTTTCAAGCTTGGTGGAAAATTGCCATGGAGAACCTCAAAGTTCAACTCTCCATGTCCACGGCGAATCACCCCCAAACGGATGGACAAACCGAGCGCCTCAACCAGATCTTGGAAGCCTACCTTCGAAACTATGTGACGTTCGATCAGTCGAACTGGTCACTCCTCCTTCCCCTGGCCGAGTTTGCCTACAACAACTCGGTCTCCTCCAGCACGAACCAAACTCCCTTCTTCGCCAACTATGGGTATCATCCTTCTCCGGATGCGGTTAGCACCCTAAAGTTCTACCGAGGATCCGAAACGCTCGAAGCAAACTGGCAGGAAATCAGACAAAGACTCCTCACTGTCCAGAAGCGCACGGTCCACTCGTACGACAAGAAACATGCAGCCTTCCCGGAACAAAACCCTGGCGACCTAGTCCTACTCCGAAGAGACAACCTTCCAACCCAGAAAAACTCCAAGAAACTCGATGCCAAGTATGCAGGCCCCTTCCAAATCATCTCGAAGGTTGGTCCCAGAGCGTACAAACTCAAACTTCCTTACACCTGGAAAATACACCCGGTATTCCACGTCTCACAGCTGGAACCCTACAACACGTCGGATCAATATCCTCGGGCGTCACCACCAGCTCCTCAAGACGACAACGGTGTCCCGGCATACTATGTCAGGGAAATTACCAAGTGCCGGTACAACAGGAAAGGAAAAAGGCTAGAGTATTACGTACTCTGGGAAGGATACTCGGAGGCCGAGGCTACATGGGAGGTGCTGGAGAATTTACTAGTCAACGGGGAACCCATCGACCAACTCGCTGATTTCCGAACCAAGAACCCGCACGCCGAAGCAAATGCGAAAAGGCCTGAGGAGGCTCCACCCGCAAAGCGAAGGAGAGTAGGATAGGTAGGCTGAGACCCCTTCCCACTCTATGTCAACTGAAACTCGCAAGAAAAACGAGTAGGTTGTACGGGCAGACACACCCAGAGATAGCATCAGTACGGAGTGTGGACTGTCCTTTTTGCGGACTCACCCGAAATCCTCGAGGGTGTTAGGGCAACTAGAAACTCGCAAACTGGCTAACGTTTTATGCGCAATGAGGGCATTGCGCCTTAGAAGGGGCGTAGTGTTACAGTTCCAAGGTACCACGGACTTGCGCGATGATAAACAAGTACCCAGAATGCACCCAGTAAGTGTTACACCCATCACAGCTACCAGGCCCTGCCTGTCTCGTGTGGCTCTGCCTTATTGGACTTACATAAGTACGGCTCTGGTGCAGTGGCGCAGTCTGACAAACTAGCCACAATACCCATCCGGAACATGTGATCGGAATACCGGCACGTCGCGCAAGGACTTAGTCACCCTTGTGGAACGGGCGGCCTGACCGATCGAGCCAGTTATCACGAGAGGACATGACACGTCAGAGGTCATGGCGATCCGTTGCTCATACATTGCTAATCTTAGCCTGTTCCGTGATCCGGACTCTTCTAGGCTATGCAAGAATTGGATTAGTAATCGATACGTTAGTCATGGATGTTCTGCGGGGTTCTATTTCCTTCTATTTCCTTAGTCATCTATGAGTCATTTCTTAGGATGGATTGTTCTATATAAAGCGGAGTTGTTGGACGCTCTCTTGTCATGGGAATAGAGTTTCGACGCTCTCTTGTCCGTAAGCCGTCCCGCTGCGGGAAGAGTGTATTTAGTTTTTAGTAATGGGAATAGAGTTTCGACGCTCTCTTGTCTTTCCTTCCTTTCTTCTTCAGTTTCGAGACTAGCTTCGAGTCTTAAGAATATATTTCGCCTTATCTTTGCGACTTAAAATCTTCGTTCCAAATCTCTTAGAAGACGTGAAGAAACACTTGTTTAGTTGAGAAGAATAAGTTGAGATATCTGAGTTCACTCAGTAATACTTATAGCTTCGTGCCTACTTGTGTTTACTGAACTCATCTACCTCCTGAGATACGCACCGTTAACAGGATGCATGCAGTGTGACGGGTCTATGGTCGCTACTGAAGTCATGTTGTACCTGTAGCATCCTATCTTCTTAAAGTCCTTTTGTGTTCATCCACCATAGGTCCAGTACTCTGCTTTGTCTGTACATAGGGTCGATTCTTGTGAATGTGCCTAGCTCATTTAAAAGAGTATACGAGTTTAGTATGGCCATTTCTACCAGTGTCTTAGCTTGCTAGAACTGTTTCCAGTCATGCATCCTAAAGGGTTCCTATAAGGGGTGATGGAGATTAAAGTCCCCTACTATAATCCAGGTTCTTTTTTGTTCCTTGAATATCCTTTCCCAGTATAACTTAAGTTCAAGGTCCATGTCCCATAGCCTATTATACAGGGTGAAGAATTGAAAGTTGTGTCCTGAAGTTTTGTGTTGAAATTATAGCGCTACTACATTTGGTGAAGAGAAATCAAGCGGGATAGGAAAAACAGAATACTCATCAAGAAATACATCTTCAAAATAAACTACTACTCCCAATGTTTTCCTGTGTCCTCCTCTTAGCAAGAACACCTAATACCCTTAGCTATTCATTGGTTTGTTGTTGTATAAAAAGGGCTCTTGTATTGCGATTATTGTGTTCAGTTTTTCAGTGTTTTGTTGCATGAAATGGATGAAGGTCTTGTTGCTTTTCTGCATATTGAAGGTGACTAGTAGTGGTGTTCTAATTTTTCTTAGTTTTCTTTTGGTCTAGTTTTCGGGGGTATTGTTGTTTTTCCATGTTGGTATTAATTATGTCCAGAGAGTCCTGCTGTAGCTTGTTGTTTTGCTTGTCTCATTTAGATGACCTGGACATTATATTCTCTGTATGCTCCTCTACCGACGGAATCTCTATCGCTGAAGATATAGTAGCTATGATAAAGGACTGGCCAGCTCTAAAAACGGTCACTGACATTCATTCATTCCTAGGATTTGCCAACTTTTACTGCATCTTCATACTCAACTTCTTGAAGAAGGCCGCACCCCTTATGGACTTAAGATAATATGTAAAGAAGAAAGAAGAGGATTTGATCTTCCCTCAGATCACTGATATAAGGACAGGGCATTACACAAACTTAATTGCATATAATATATTTGCATAATACAGGAGTGAATTTGTAAAGTACCATCAGGGTAACCCTTCATACAGCAAGAAGAAAGAAGAGGATATCCACCTCCCTCCATCACTGATATTACAGACAGGACATAGAACAAACTTAATTGAATATGATATAGTCGCTATAACTCAGGAGTCAACTGGCTAAGTGCTGTCAGGCCAACCCTTCATACAGCCTAAAAAGAAAGAAGAGGATATACTTCTCCCTCAGGACATTATTGTACAGGCCAGGTATATATACAAACTTAATTGTAAAAACATAGCCATATATATAGTAGTGATTTCACTAAGTGCTATTAGGTTAACCCTTCATATAGCTAAGAAGAAAGAAGAGGATCTTAGATTCCCTTATAGTCACTATTTGCATGGGCAGGACATTTATACAAACTTAATTACCAGGACATAACCATAATACAATAGGAGTGATCTCGCCAAGTGCCATCAGGGTAACCCTTTATACAGTAGAAGAAAGAAGAGGATATGCTTCTCCCTCAGTTCACTTTTGTAATATAAAAGGAAGAAAGAAGAGGATCTGCTTCTCCCTCAGTTCACTTTTATAATATAAATAGAAGAAAGAAGAGGATCTACTTCTCCCTCGGTTCACTATTATATGGGAAGGGTGTGTACACAAACTTAATTGCAAAGACATATCTATATACTAAGGAGCATTCTCACTAAGTGCTGTTAGGGTAACTCTTCATATGGCCTAGAAGAAAGAATAGGATGTTCACCTCCCTCGATCACAGATGTTATAGATATGGCATCATATAAACTTAATTACATATAACATAGTTGGGATAACTCAGGGGTGAACTCACTAAGCACTATTGGGGTAACCCTTTATATAGCCTAGAAGAAAGAGGATATTATCTTCCCTACTTAGAAGAAAGATAAGGATATTATCTTCCCTAAGTCACTATCATATAGACAGAATGTCGTACTCGATTAAGAGTATATAATATAGTTGTGTAACTCAGGAGCGATGTTACTAAGCACTATTAGGGTAACCCTTCATATGGCCATTATAAGCGTCAGTTGCATTTGCTTATGATAGATACAACAACAGGCTAAACTCGATAAGTGAGCTTAGGTGAAATCGCTGATTACCGTTCTCAGGACAATTACATCGTTGGGGAAATTCACTTATGCTATAAAACCTAAAACCAACCAGTAATTTGTGTTATAGAATGAGATTAGTAGGACTAGAAGAAAGAAGTGTAATATAGCTTCCTATGGTCACTGTGATGTAGGTAGGGCATACTAGCCAATTAAGGCCCTATGATATAACTACATAACTAGGAGCAAACTTTGCTAATTGCCATCAGGGTAACCTGTCATACAGCCTGGAAAATATAAGCATATTTTAGCTTCCCCTTAATCACTATCATATAGACAGGACATTGTACTTGATTAAGAGCATATGACATAGTCATATTATGTAGGAGTGTTCTTGCTAAGTGCTATCATAGTAACCCTTAATATCGCCATTGAGGTCATCGGTCACATTTGCTTACAATAGATACAACAATAGGCTAAACTCACTAACTAAGCTCAGGTTAAATCACTGATTACCCTTCTATAGACTATCACATAGTTGGGGAAATTCGCTAAAGCTATAAAACCTGAAATAACTAGTAATTCATGGTATAGGAATGGACGAGCAAGAATTGAACCTACAATGTCACACATTACCATACAATGGCTACCAGAGCATGTATACCACTAGACTATGCCCTCACCCCCTAGAAGAAAGAAGTATATTTTGGCTTCCCCTCAATCACTATCATATAGGTAGGATATCACACTCAATTAAGAGTATATAATATACCCAAATTATGTAGGAGTTTTAGGTTTATACCTTCATTCGCTTATGGTAAACATGATAATAGGCTAAACTCGTTAAGCGTGCTTAGGTTAAATTACTGATTACCCTTTTTGGGACTATTGCATAGTTAGGGAAATTAACTGAAGCTATAAAACCTGAACCGTAGTAATTCATAGTATAGGAAGAGACAAGTAGGAATTGAACTCACAATGTCGCATGTTACTGTAGAACAGGGGGGGGGTAATTCATTTATATTTTATCTTTACGACCCCACTAGTGGTCATCTAAAGAACCTCCACTTGTAGCTATATCAAGCTATAATGGAGGTAGAAGATAGCTGACTTAAGGTCGGTAGCGTAGTCTACAGTTTAGATAAAATACAGGTTTGTTCCTGAATCCTCCTTGCTTACATTCAATAAACTAAGAAAGAGATAGGGTAGAAAGGAAAGAGCATTAGGGGAAAGCAAAAACCAAAAGAAAGAAACGCGACTGGCATAAACGCGACAACCTAGTACATCAAAACCGCAGAAAGACTTTTAAGGGAAAAGGAAAAAGAAAAGCCCAGGGAACCTCTTTCTCATCTCCAGTGAGGGAAACCTTACAACAACTATAAGGGATTGAGGTACAAGTGAGAAACACTAACCAAAGAAAAAGGAAAGGGAAAAAGAGAAAAGGGAAAACAGATGCCAAATTCACATAATGCTTACACTAAGGGAACAACAGAAGCAGCAAGAAAGATGAAACACCAAGGGGCCCTCAGTCTCCATTCCCTCTTCTATCATAGTACGCAGGTTCTCTACTCGCTTATTATTTTTGGCCAAGACTTGCAAATAGGTAGGGCAGAGGGGATCATTGGCAGGGTGGGCAGCATCGCAATTGGCACACTTAAGTACCATGTGGTTGCATTGTCATCCATGGCATTTGCACTCTGTATTACTACAGAAGTGTTCGAATATAGCGTGGGGTCCAGCACAAAGGCATCAGCATGGGGAGTAGGTACACTTCAGTTGACGATGTCTGAAGCGATAGCAGTAGGAGCATTAAGTGGCCTTTGAGAAAGCGATGTATGGGTCAGTCCGACGATTCTTGTTGAGGATGGTCAGACCTTGGGAGATGCGGTAGTGGTTATTATTCACTACCACGGTGATGACAATAGAGGAGGCAGGTTTGCTGATGAGCTTATCCTTTGAAGTAAGCCACCAGGGGGTTTGAGCGAGGATAATACCTTGGTTAAATGTCTTGATCTCCTTTCAGATAAGCAACATGTATTTGATGTCAGAGGTGTTGAGGACGGGGGTAGGCATGTTGTACACAATATACTTCTTATAGAGGAAGTTCTAGTGGAGGCCAGTGGTGGTGGGGAAGAACTTACGAATAGCTTCCTCAATGGTAGGCTTGTATGCAAGGACCTGCTGGGCGGTGGTATTCTCCATGATGGAGAGGAAGATGTTTGAGGCTCCAGCCTTTCTGACAGACTGGACCCAGGATATGGAGGGGGCTTTCTTGTCAACTAGGGCAGCATTGACAGTGTCCCAGATAGTGATTACGTTGAACTCAGGGACTTCTCCCTCGAGATTGACAATTATTTCTCACTCCCTCTTGGTTGGGTACTTCAGGGTAGGTGGAGTAGTAGCAGTCAGGGGGGTTGCAGCTAGGGCTTTGCCTTTATTTTTCTTCTCTACCTGAGCCCAGGTGGTGTCAGTAGTAGGGGGTGCCACTTGTGGCAGAGCAAGAGCAGGGGAGGTAAGGGAAGAAGATATCTTCTTCACTACTTTTACAGTTTTGGACACTTCCAACTGTAATTTCTTAATGGAATTAGAAAGGGCCATGTCAATTTCAGTGGGGCCTGCTTTAGCTAGGGCCATAGTAGTTGCATTATGGGTGGTGATGCCCTTGAGTTCATCGAAGCAGGCTTCAAGAGACTATTAACCGGTGGCAATGGTAGTGACCGCTTCCTAGATTTTGGTCACCAAAGCCAGGAGGGACGGAAGGGTTTGTGTATAGAACTGGAGGTTGCAGTACCTGATGTACAAGTCACTAATAAGTGGTGCGGTGTGCATCAAGATAATGTCTCATATTCCAGGTTCGTTTTTCACTATGGGGGTGATGCCAGATGCCTTGAATGAGGCGAACATTGCTTTCATAGTGGCAGCTTTGTCCCTTGCCTCCTGTGTGGGGGAATTAAAGGGGGGGGATTTGGGGTTTCTTAGAACTTTATAACATTATCACAATGTTTGTTGGTACGAGACAGTACTAATAGCTGAGAACTAATAACATAGGGCGTAGTTTGAAGGTGCAAAGGAGCCTGTGTTACTGTAGAACAGCTTCCTATGGTCACTATGATGTAGGCAGGGTGTACCAGCTAATTAAGGCCCTATGATATAGCTACATAACTAGGAGTGAACTTTGCTAATTGCCATCAGGGTAACCCTTTATATAGCCATTGTGGTTATCAGTTGTATTTGCTTACAATAGACACGACAACAGGCTAAACTCGCTAAGCGAGCCCTGGTTTAATTGCTGATTACCCTTCTCAGGACTACCACATAGTTAGGGAAATTTACTGAAGCTATAAAACCTGAAACCAACCAGTAATTCATGGTATGGAACTAGAGCTAAGCAGGATTCAAACCTATAACATTGTACATTACCGCACAATGACACTAGGACAGCTATACCACTGCACCATCCTTGGAATCCCAGAAGAGAAATACAGGACTATATGGATTTCTCCTTCTTTTATACCAACTACTAAGAGCACTGCCTCCCTTCTAGAGCAGTCTCTGTAAAACCTATTTTATCCACATGATCTTTTTCCCATATATCATTTAATCTAATACTGTTCTCATGACCTCTGCAAGGCAGACAGGTAACATAAGTGATCATATATAACCCAGTGATAATTTATGAATTGTAATGTAGAATTCCAAAGAACATCAACTAATAGTAGGAAACATAAGGAGAATATAACAAGTAGGAAGGTATATGACCACAGTTCATTACACTTGTCTTCTGTGCAGTCACTATTATGAGAACCTTTGAGCTATCTTTAAGCCTTAAAGAATATATTCATGTTTCCTCACTTCTATACCAAAAAAGTCTATCCTGAACTTGTTGGAAAGATATCTTTCCAGTTGAGCTTTTGTTAAGCTGAGATAGATGTATTCACTCAGTAACATTTGCAAATCGTATATAAGGTATCTTTAACGAGTCTTTATGTTCTATATAGGGTGATCTATCACAAGTAATCTTTAAGTCTTTAGGTAAATATTTAGCTATAATATTGTAATGAACTATGGTTATGTACTTTCCTACTTATCACATTCTCTCTATATTTTCCTTATTATGAATCATGAATTATCACTCAGTCATGTACGGTTACTCATGTTTAGCTATCTGCCTTGCAGAGGTCATGGGAACAGTGTTTAGATTGAATGATATATGGAAAAGGGTCATGTGGATAAAACAGGTTTTACAGAGACTGCTCTAGAAGGGAGGCAGTGCTCTTGGTAATTGGTATAAAAGATAAGCAAATCTCATGGTCTTGTATCTTTTCCTTATTTCTTCTTTATACAGTATCTTAAGTATACACCTTAGGAATAAAGAGTTGTTCCCACAAACCTTCAGCACATCATTGCCTAGCTAAATGTGTACCTCTTGAGTCCTCTAAAGAGTTATGTATCTTCTTCCATCCTAATTTACCCCCAAACCCCAATACAGAGTAAGTATAAGTTGTATCACTGAAGGAGTTATCCTTTACAAATATATGGCTATATTTTAACTATATTATCTTTGATTTGTTTTTTAAATATAATAGCAGAGACTATACTAAGGCCTATGTTATTTTCAGGGAGTAATCTATAAAATACTAATCTATAAAAGATCATATATTGTTAACGGTGCGTATCTCTTGAGGTAGAATAGCTAAGTAAAATACAAGTAGGCATGAAGCTATAAGTATTACTAAGTGAACTCAGATATCTCAACTTATTCTTCTCAACTAAAGAAGTGCTTTCCTACGTCTCCTAGAGATGGAGAACAGAACGATAATAAGTTGCAAAGATAAGGTGAAATATATTAAGACTTGAAGCTAGTCTCGAAGCTAAGGAAGAAAGGAAGGAAAGACAAGAGAGTGTCGAAACTCTTTTCCATCAGTCACACTCTTTTACTGGGCGGCTGCTGCGCGAACTTAATCGGATGGCCTAAGTAGAGAGGGAGCGATACATCGCTAAACGCCGTCAGGGTAACCCTTCATACGGCCATTGTGATCATCGGTCGCATTCGCTTACAAGGACTGAACCAGTAATTAGGCAACCTTGCACGGTCGGGGAAAACTCGCTTACGCTACAAAACCCGTGACCAACCGGAAATTCGTGGTATGGAATGGGACAAGCGGGATTTGAACCCACGACATTGCACATTACCGCACAACGACACCAGGACGGCCATACCACTAGACCATCCTCGCCCCGACAAGAGAGCATCGGAACTCTTTTCCATCGTACACACTCACCTACCTGGCGGCTCTAGCGTGAACTTAATCGGATGGCCTAAGTAGGGGTGGAGCGATACTTAGCTAAGCGCTGTCAGGGTAACCCTTCATACGGCCATTGTGATCATCGGTCGCATTCGCTTACAAGGACTGAACCAGTAATTAGGCAACCTTGCACGGTCGGGGAAAACTCGCCTACGCTACAAAACCCGCGACCAACTGGAAATTCGTGGTATGGAATGACGTGAGCGGGATTTGAACCTACGACATTGCGCATTACCGCACAACGACACCAGGACAGACAAGAGAGCATCGATACTCTTTTCCCATTAACAGACTAAATACACTCTTCCTGCAGTGGGACGGCTTTTACGCTAACTAAATAGGATGGCCTGGCTACGGAAAGTTCCTCCTCTTAACTGACCGAAAGGAAATCCTCCGCCTACTCGTGCCTAAAAAGAAAAATGCAGACAACTACGTACAAAAGCTGACCGGGGAAAAACAATCACTAGGCGAACCTTAAAACAGCGAAAGAAAAACCCCCTATGTGGACTACGCAACCGAGCAGAACTAAAAGAAGAGAAAAAGAGAAATGCGCAAACTCCTCCACTCTTTACCAAGGAAGAAAAACACTAGTTACACTGCGAAAAAGAAAGAAAGCGAGGTAGGGAAGAGGAAACTAAACTCCCCCCATGGTGGTAGACTTGTCCTGCCTGTTAGACTCGGCAAGTTTGGCCTAGATTAACGTCATGCAGATCGGATCGTTCGCTTTGTGGGGGCCGGCGCAGTTCGCGCATCAGAGAACAGTGTTCTCGCAGGCGAAGCCTTTTGGCTGTTTGCAGTTGGCAACACCGCAGGAATGTTCAGAGATGGTATGGGGGCCGGCGCAAAGTCAGCAGCAGGGAGGTGATTGACAGTTCTGGACGGGGTATCCGAACTTCGAGCATCGGGAGCATTGGGTGTCGGCGCCGAAGGGGATGTATTTGACAGTGCGACAGGTTTTGTTGAGGATGGTGAGACCCTTAAGGATACAGGCCTCATTGTTGTTATCGATAACAGTGATCACCAGGGAGCCGTGATTCTGTTTGTTGATTTTTGCACTGGATGTCAGCGAGCGTGGGGTCATCACGAGAGTGACACCGGAGTTGTAGCTTTCGATCTCTTGACGGAGTCGAGACATCTGTCCTACAGTGTTGAGGTCAGTGGTGGTGGGGACAGCATGGACAATATACTTCTTCCATGTGTGGTTGTGGTTGATTCCTTTGACTTCCGCAAACTCGCCAACAGCTTTGGTGATGACGGGACGGTAGGAAAGGACGGCGGCGGCGGTGACAGTCTCCATGGTAGTGAGAACAAGTGTGGTGGGGTTGTTGTTTCGGCATCGTTGGATGCGTAGAAAAGAGGGAGCTTTGGCTTTATCCAGGGCCAAATTGACACGGTCACGGATCTGAATGTGGGCGTCTTCGCCGAAGGCCGATGGTTCCTTGATGTCAACAATAATTTCTCAGTCGCGGCGGGTGGGGTAGTGAGGGAGTGGAAGCGGGGTGGTTGGGAGAAGGTCCTTCTGGGTGACCTAGCCACCCTTCTTCTTTTGTTTTTTGGAAACGACTTGAGCCCAGGTCTGAGCATCCTGGGCTTGCTGTGGGACAGGGAGGGAGGTGGAGGTGGTGGCGATCGAGCGAAGTTTCCTGAGATCTTTCGCGGTCGCTTTTTGTTATTTTTGAATGTCCTTGAGGGACTCAAGGACTTCAGGTGGGGTTGGCGGGGCCTCAGTGACGAGCGCTGGGGTCTCGGTTGTGGGCGGGGGTGGTCGCGACTCTAGGGCGGCGACTCGGTTAGCGAGGTCCGTCTGGGTGTTGGCGATGGTGGTGAGGGTCGACTGGATGGAAGCCAGCGACTGTTGGAGGGCGGGAAGGTCTCTTGGAAAGAAGGCAATGAGGTTCGTTTGGGTGTAGGCCTTGACGGCCCCCTGGTACATTGCATCGGCTCCTATGAAGAGTTCTCCATTACCGGTGGTGTTGTAGCCCAGGAGTTGCCCGAACTCAGAGGTTGCAAGGTCGACCTGGATTTTGCGGAGGGCTTCTACCTGTCAGACAGCATCCGGGGGGATGCTAGCGGGATCACGGTCTCTGGGGAAAATGGGGGCGGAGGTGAAGGG
>JABYPW010002305.1:0-11700 GCA_016880775.1 Phymatotrichopsis omnivora | reverse complement strand
ATCGTCAAACGTCGTCAAAATGCCCCCGCGGCGTTCGCAGTCTACACAGCCCCCCCCCCTCCCCTCCACAGCCCCACAAGCAGCAAAGGATGAAGCCGCCGCCATCAAAGCAATGTTTACCTTATACGAGGAATCAGGCATTTCCCAAGCAATGCGTGAAGAACCTGGAATGGGAGATGTACTCTCGATGCATACCGCTCCTCTCACAGGAGATTTGTACATCAGATACAAAGACCTCCAGTTCTACACAAATACTCTACCCTCTCTCCTGGCCTCGGTCGCAAAAATCCAGGAGGTGGTCACCGCTATCGCTGCCGGCCAACAGTCGCTTGAAGCCTGCTTCAACGAACTTGAGGCTATCACCACCCGCAACACCACTGCCACGGCTTCGGCTAAGGCAGGCCCCACTGAAATCGACCTCGCCCTTTCTGATCCCATCAAAAATCTACAGTCGGAAACGTCGAAAACTGCCAAAGCGGTGAAGAAGATTTCTTCCTCCCTCGCCTCCCCCGCTCCTCCTGCGCCACAAGTGGCATCCCCCACCACTGACTCTACCTGGGCCCAGGTAGTGAAGAAAAACAAAGGCAAAGCCTCGGCCGCGCTGACCCCGACTGCTACTACTCCTCCCGCCCTGAAGTACCCGACCAAGAGGGAGCGAGAGATAATTGTTAATCTCGAGGGAGAAGTCCCCGAGTTCAACCCAATCGCTGTCCGGGACACTGTCAACGCTGCATTAGTTGACAAAAAAGCCCCCTCCGCCTGCCGAGTCCGATCTGTCAGAAAGGCCGGCGCCTCCAACGTCTTTGTCTCCGTCATGGAGAACACCACCGCCCAGCAAGTCCTTGCATACAAGCCCACCATTGAAGAAGCTGTTCGCAAGTTCTTCCCTACCACCACCGGTCTCCGCCAACACTTCTTGCACAAGAAGTACATTGTGCACAACGTGCCAACCCCTGTCCTCAACACCTCTGACGTCGAACATATGTCGCTTATCCGCAAGGAGATCGAGACATTCAACCAAGGTGTTGTGCTCGCCCAAACCCCATGCTGGCTCGCTTCAAAGGATAAGCTCATCGGCAAACCCGCCTCCTCCATTGTCATCACTATGGTGGTGAACAATAACCACTACCGCATCTCTCAAGGTCTGACCATCCTCAACAAGAATCGTCGGACCGACCCGTATATTACCTTCTCAAAGGCTACCCAATGCTCTCGCTGCTGTCGCTTCGGCCATCACCCACTGAAGTGCACATTCTCCCCCCGCTGCCGCATCTGCGCAGGACCCCACGCTGTCTTCGAACACTTCTGTGGCAACACAGAGTGTAAACGCCGTGGACGACAATGTGATCATACAGTACTTAAATGTGCTAATTGCGATGCCGCCCACCCCGCCAACGATCCTCTCTGCCCCGTATACTTGCAAGCCTTGGCTGACAGTAATAAGCGAGTGGAGAATCTGCGTGCCGTGATGGAAGAGGGAATGGAGACTTAGGGCCCCTCGGTGTTTCATCTCTTTTCTGCTTTTGTTGTTCCCTTTGTGTAAGAGTTTTGTGAGTCTGGCTTGTGTTTTCTCCTTTGTCTTTTCTCTTCCCTTTCTCTTTGGTTAGTGTTTCTCACTTCTACCTCGATTCCTTCCGGTTGTTGTAAGGTTCGCCTCGCTGGAGATGGGAAAGGGGTTCCCTGGGCTTTTCTTTTTCCTTTTCGCTTAAAGTTTTTTCTGCTGTTTCGACGTACTGGGTGGTCGCGTTCGTACCGGTCGCGTTTTCTTTTTTGAGTTTTACTTTCCCCCACCGTTCTTTCCTTTCCGCCCCGTCTCTTCTTTAGTTTATTGCGTGTAAGTGAGGAGGATTCGGGAACAATCCGTGTATTTTATCTGTAAACCGTAGGACGCGCTACTGACATTAGGTCGGCTGTCTTCTACCTCCGCCATAGCTTGACATAGCTGTAAGCGGAGGTTGTTTTAGACGACCCCTAGCGGGGTCGTAAAGATAAAATAAAAATGAATTTCCCCCCCCCCCTCATAGTATTGATGATAGTGGGTGTATAGGTGATCATTATATCCCTATGACATGCTTGGTGACAGGTGTGATTTCTGCGATCACATTTGGAATATACAGCTTGCAACTTCAATGGGTAGTATAAAGATATATTTTTCATCTAGAGATATTTCCTCCATGTCCTAGGAATTATTTGTAGTCATCATCTTCTATCCTTAGGTCCATTTATCATGTATATGCTAGTTAACTAACTGCATAGAATAGAGTTATGGGCTTACCTCATTATCGCATATGACTCTATAGAATATTAATCCTGCTTGCATATAGGGGATTATGTGCCTTAGGATTTTGTTGATATACACTAGCAGGGAGCTTCTTGGTTCATGTATGTTCAGCATAATCCACTTCTAGACATATATACCTATTTGTTTATTATACCTGACTATGTACTTCAGCAGTCTATACTGTGTAGCTGTTTCTCTCCTCGGGATTATAAGAGGGCATGTTTTTAGTATGACTGTTACAATCAGTTGATTAGGACTTATGATGCTTGATATGCATAGCACATATTTACCTCATAGGTACTTAATCTAAACTTTTGGCAGTGGTATCTTTAGCTACCCTAGGACTTGGTATGTATTTGTGTTCCTGAGGTGTCTGGTAATCTATCAGGCTATGTAATAAAAATGTTTCATGAGCATCTTAATGGTGCTTTAGTCCTATTCAAAAACTGTTGCTCTATATATTATCTGGGGAATGAGTATTCCTATGACTAACCATCTTCTGTTGTATAGGTTTAATCCCTTATGTATCATGTTGGCTCATTTCAGTAGGCTGAACTGTTTAATAGTATGCATATCCTGGACTTCATAGTGTACTTATGGTATCCTCTTAGCTGAAGTGAAGTACCCTAAGTATCAAGATATTCGTTTTAGTTCGATCAGTATTCCACCGATTTCTAGGGGTTAGAGTTCTTCTTTAGGCATTTTTTTGTGGTATATTACCTAGTACATGACATCAGTTTTAGGTAGGGAGAATTTGACCTTCATTAGTTTTGCTGCTGTTTCTAATCAGTTGTATTCACTTCACATCTTTTTATTATTATCGATTCACTTCTTCGAATATACTGTGACTGTGATATCATCGATGAACAATCCTTGCTTTTAGGGTTCTGGGACTTGGTATAGTAGGGTGATATATATTATGAAGAGGAGGAGGGAGATTAGTAACCCTTGCAGTGTACCAAACATGACTAGATAGAGGTTCTTGGATGCTACTAGGTAGACCATCTATAGTATTCAGTTGCTCATGAAGGAGAGTATCCCACTGATTAGGTATTATAGTGTATTCCCCTACTTCAGTCATTTCCAGAGTTCCATATATTCCATATTATCAAAGGCTCCTAATATATCGAAGAACCCTATGCTGACTTTATATCCTGCCTTCTCCTAATAGTCTACCTTATGAAGAGCCAGTTGGTAGCATCTGCAGTGCCTCATTATTTGATAGTGCTGTACTGGTATTCTGATATTATGCCATTGGCAATTGCATAATTATATAGCCTATTGTGGGCTACTTTTTCTATATATTTCATGATTGTGTTGAGGAGGGCAATGACTGAGTAGGACTTGAAAGCTGCATAGTCTTCTTTGCCAGGTTTAGGTATAAGCATTCCAAGTACTTCTTTCAGGTTCTCAGTGTAATAGGTGTATTGAAGTATTTCATTGACTATGTCTCTAAGTATGTACAGGGCCCCTTTGGCAATTTATTTCTATACCAGGTACAGGACAGCATCTCTTCCTAGGGCTGTGTTCTTTATTTTTTGAAGGGCTTCATTGATCTCAGTAGTAGTTACTCTTGGCATATCAGTATACAACTTTGGTGCAGGTGCTTCCGGTTGAGGTATTAGTAGGAATAGTTATTTGATTAGGTTTGCATCATATTATATAGCCATTCCTACCTCTATTACTAGTTTGTGATCTCTGGAGGTCTTTATTCTCATGGAGTTATAATTCCACAGTTCTTGGTCACTAGGGTTTTCAACCTAGTTATTCTAGTATGCATCCTTGGCTGCCTATATTATCTAGAAATACTTGTTGTATGCCATGTTTCTGTTGACTTTCATAGACTTCCATTGTTTGAATTCCCTAGCTTTATGCTTAAAGAGCTTTTATTTGATTACAATTTCTATTGTCCACTATAGTTTTGAGTATTTAGTTATGTTCTTCTTTAGGATGATGTCATATAGGATTTTTGTTACTTGATACATTGTTCTGTATATCCACTCTTGGAAGTTCCTAATTTCATCCTACTCTGTAATAACTCCTACTAAAAGCTTATATACCTAGTCTTTATTGTCTTTGTTATATGCTATAAAAAGCTTCTAATTTGGAATGAGCTTTTCCTCCTTTACATCTTGCAGAAATATCTCGACTGATACTAGGTAGTAGTTGCTTCTGATATCATGTCCAATCTCCAGTGGTATTAGTTGGCCATATGTTTTGGTGCTTACAAAGATCAGGTTAAGAACCCTATTATATTATCCTCTTACATCTTTTGTCCTTATTTCTCCTGGTATGTTAATACACATTTGGTCTATAGTTATTGCCTTGTTAAGTAATTTTTGTCTGCCATTAAGTTCATACCATATTTATGCCCACAATGGGTTCTAATCTGGGTGATAGGTGTCAAAGTTACCTAGGACTAACCTGTGGTTATTGTGCTTCCAGAATACCTGTGTTAATACCTCTGCTCATTCTGTACCTTTTAGGGGCAAGCATAGGGCAATGTATATAGAAGAAAATGATGTACTTTTAGACTTGAAATGTAGTGTAACTATATCTGGGTCTTGAATCCTATGTATCGGAAAGAAAAAAAAAATACTCTGAAATCTACTTTTCTATATATAATACAACTCAGTACTTGATTCTTCCTTCTCTCTTTTTCTGGGGGTGAACTA
Source organism: Phymatotrichopsis omnivora (assembly GCA_016880775.1). Taxonomy (NCBI): domain Eukaryota; kingdom Fungi; phylum Ascomycota; class Pezizomycetes; order Pezizales; family Rhizinaceae; genus Phymatotrichopsis; species Phymatotrichopsis omnivora. The sequence continues at coordinate 6,744 of JABYPW010002305.1, read as the reverse complement.
TCACATATCCTTACACTTTCATCGGGTTTCCTCAGCAAAAGTATGGGTAGTAGATGGTAATAATGTGATTGGAGTTTGGTTGGTTTTGCATATAGTTAATAAACACCTAGTTATTCCCTGCACAGTTGAGTTTTACTATTTTTAGGGTCTTTGTTATTTATAGGATACTTTTGGTCATCCTATCATAGCTGCTATAGGTCACCACTTTAATTCCGTAATTGTTATTATTCTCTAGTGATGTGTTTAGGCCTATACTACTAAATCATCTCCTAGAAGTCATCAAGGACCATGCAAATGGTCTTCCCAGGAGCGATAGAGACCTTGCACCACGTCAAATCAGGAACCCCGCAAGGGTCACCGATCTCCCCACTACTGTTCGTCATATACATCGCCCCATTACACAATAGCCAAGAACTGCAGAGTAAAGGATCATTCTTCGATGACTTTGCAGTCACGGTCTACTCCAAAAAAAGAAAAGAAAACAATAACAAAATCCAAAGAAGAATTCAAGCAACTAGAGACGAAGGCAAGGCCGATGAAGATCAAGTTTTCCGCCCTTAAAATAGACCTAATACACTGGGAGTCACACCATGAGATCACGCCGGAGGACGAAAAATAACCAGTTGAAATAGGAGGAGCAAGGATAGTACCCAAAAAAGTAGCAAGATATGTAGGGTACTTCGCATCCACCAAACGCACCCCGCACGCCTACTACGAAATCTGAATTGCCCACACAATGAAACAGTTTCCGCTCATCAGAAGAGATAAAACAAAGCACAAAGGGCTCACTCCACACAACCGGAGATGTTTAATAATGGGAATGCTGATACCACAAATGATATACGGCGCAACTGTCTTCGAACCAGACCAGATGACCATCAAGCTCCTCAACACCCAGTTCAGCAAAATGGCAAGATGGGTAATAGGACACTTCCATAAGACGAACACATACCAGGTCTTAGCACAAGCGAAAATACCCCAACTGGAAATCTGGATCAAGTACTTAAGTGAAAAGTATGTCCTAAGAGTGTCAACCGTCACTGAGCCAGAACACCCGATAGCAACAATATTACCGGACACGTACCTGACCCTAACAACAAGAAACTCCAAGGACACATATCGTGGTCGCATGAAAAGGAAAACTATTGGGGACAAAAGAAAAGGTCTATATTTCCAGAAATGGAATGCCCCAAACATATACAAACCTAGAAGCTCCCCACCAGTCCACATCGACAAGATCCTGCAAAGCATCATCCCATACCTGGAAACCAGAATGCAATTCCATGGAATAGTCTGAGCTAGCAAGGCCACCCCATCACTGTATTCCATGAAATGCCTAGAAGAAAAGATCAAAGAAAACCTAACCGAGTGGTGGAAAATAGCAACAGCCGAAAACTCAACAAGCGAGGAGGAAGTATCACTTGGCGAAAACCAGATTTTCAGATTGCCGATCGAAATTGCAAGCCGACTATTCCAAATGAGATCCTAGAAATCACACCTCTCTGCGTACACCTCATGGGGACGCAATGACCACCTCTGCACACACTGCCACTAGTATTACGAAACCCTTCAGCACGCGATACTGGAATGCCTGGCAAGGACAGAAGGACATGAAAAATACATACCAAAACCCTGCGACTTGGAAGCCATATTCCGCTCGGAAGAAGAAACGAAACAAATAGTGACATATGTATCAAAAATGAAAACTAGGATACCGATGAGGACCCATGCATACAAATACCATGTGGCCATACCTATTCGATCTGTGCCTAGTAGACCCCTATCTTGTACCCTGTCCCCGGTGCCGCCTAGTCCATGTTCTACATGCAGGCCATATGAAAATTTTTTAGATTAGAAACCTTTCGCAGAGGTAGCTCCGGTTGATAGATCAGCTACCCCTCCCTCTACCTTTCTTAGTCCCTCTTGTAGTTCTTCTGATGTATCAGATTTTCTTGCGGAGGATGTTGCCCCGTCTTATGAGGATTTGGATTTGACTTTGTGAACTCTTTTCCACTTATGTTAGTTTGTTTTTATGCTACTTTTCTGTGTTTTATGGAGGAGATATTTTCTTATTACTTCATAGCTTTCCATAGCTGCATAAGGATGTTCTTGTAGATGGTCGCTTACGTGACCATAAGAATAAAAATGAATTACCCCCCCCCTCCTAGAAGTCATCAAAGGCCTTATTTCTTATAGGATAGTCAGGGTACTTAGCAGTATATGCTCCTTGGTAATTGATGCACTTGACACATGCTCCTTCACACCTTCAAACTACCCCCTACATTATTAGTTCTCAGCAATTAGTATTGTATCGCATCGACAAACATTGTGACAATGTCGCCAAGGTCAAAGAAACCCCAACATCCCCCCCTTAGTTCCCCCCTACAAGAGGCAAGGGATGAAGCCACTACCATAAAAGCAATGTTCTCCTCATTCAAGGTGTCCATCATCTCCCCCGCAGTTAAGAACGAACCTGGAATGGGAGACGTTATCTCGATGCACACTGCCCTGCTTATCAGCGACTTGTACATCTAGTACAGAGACCTCCAGTTCGACACACATACACTACCATCCCTCCTGGCTTCTGTGACCAAAATCTAGGAGGCGGTCACTGCTATTGCAGCTGGTCAACAGTCCCTCGAAGCCCACTTTGATGAACTTGAGGCCATCACAACCTGCAACACTACTGCCACAGCCCCAGGTAAGGCAGGCCCCACTGATATTGACCTTGCACCCTCTGATTCCATCAAGAAGTTACAGTCAGAAACGTCCAAAACTGCCAAAGCGGTGAAGAAGATCTCTTCTTCCCTTGCCTCCCCCACTCCTCCTACACCACAAGTGGTGCCCCCTGCTGCTGACACCACCTGGGCTAGGTAGTGAAGAAAAACAAAGCCAAGGCCCTGGGTATACCGACCCCGACTGCTACCACTCCTACCCCCCCTATGTACCCTACCAAGAGAGAGAGAGAAATCATTGTCAATCTCGAGGGAGAAATCCCCAAGTTCAACTCTATTGCTGTCTAGGACACTATCAACGCTGCACTAGTTGACAAGAAAGCTCCCTCTCCCTACCGAATCTGCTCTGTCCAAAAAGCTGGAGCTAACAACATCTTCCTCTCTGTAATGGAGAACACCACCGCCCAGCAAGTACTTGCGTACAAGCCGACCGTCAAAGAGGCCATTTGCAAGTTCTTGCCCACCGTCACCGCGCCTGCGCTGGAACTTCCTTCACAAGAAGTACATTGTGCACAATGTGCTGACCCCCATCCTCAACACCTCAGATGTCGAACACATGTCGCTTATCCGAAAGGAGATCGAGACATTCAATCAAGGTGTTATACTCGCCTAAATCCCACACTGGCTTGCTTCGAAGGATAAGCTCATCGGCAAACCCACCTCCTCCATTGTCATCACTGTGGTGGTGAACAATAACCACTACCGCATCTCCTAAGGTCTGACCATCCTCAACAAGAATCGTCGGACTGACCCATACATTGCCTTCTTGAAGGCCACCCAATGCTCCCGCTGCTGTCGCTTTGGTCATTACCAACTGAAGTGCACATTCTCCCCCTGCTGCCACATCTGCACTGGACCCCATGCCATTTTTGAACACTTCTATGGCAATACAGAGTGCAAACGCCGAGGATGATAATGTGAACATACAGTGCTTAAATGTGCTAATTGTGATGCCACCTACCCCGCCAACGATCCCCTCTGCCCCATTTACTTGCAAGCCTTGGCTGACAATAGCAACCGAGTGGAGAACCTGTATACTGTGATGGAAGAGGGAATGGAGACTTATGGCCCCTTGGTATTTCATCTCTTTTTCTGCTAATGTTGTTCCCTTTGTGTAAGAGTTTTGTGAGTTTAGCTTCCATTATCTCCTTTGTCTTCTCTCTTTCCCTTTTCTTTAGTTAGTGCTTCTTCATGTCTACCTTGATTCTTTCTAGTTGTTATAAGGTTCACCTCGCTAGAGATGGGAAAGAGGTTCCCTGGGCTTTTCTTTTTCCTTTTCGCTTAAAGTTTTTCTGCTGTTTTGACATACTGGGTTGTTGCATTTGTGCCGGTCACGTTTTCTTCTTAGTTTTTACTTCCCCCCACTGCTCTTTCCTTTCTGCCCTATCCCTTCTTTAGTTTATTATGTATAAGCGAGGAGGATTCAGGAACAAACCTGTATTTTATCTTGTAAACCGTAGGACGTGCTACTGACCTTAAGTCAGCTGTCTTCTACCTCCATCATAGCTTGACATAGCTGCAAGTGGAGGTTCTTTAGACGACCCCTAGCGGGGTCGTAAAGATAAAATAAAAATGAATTTTCCCCTCCCTGATGCACTTGACACTATGCACCTTGCACAGACAGAATTTACTATACTTTTGTTACTTAGCTTCTCTTCCTAGGTAGGGTGTCGTCTACTGTTTTCTATTGCAGATATGGGGGTGATCCTTAGTCTCATAGGCTTGAGTATATATTGAACACATTTAAACTAGCTCTGTACACCTGGCCCTTAGGTGCCCTAGTCTCTAGGATTTGTTGCACTACATATATAGTGTTGACAAGTGAAGAAGTTCCATACACCTACAGTGGTTATAGATGAGGATTCCCTAGGGATGGTGTAGTTTCTTAATTTCAGACAAGTAGGCTTTAACAATGAGTGAGCAGAAGGGCTTCTCCTGTCCATCTTTAGGTTTGACTTATCTGGTACTTGAGATCTATACTCCTGTCACCGATAATACTCATACAGCTATCTCATCATACATGTTAATATCTAGAGCTAGTATTACTATTCTTCAGATGCTATGGATCATGATTTCTACTATAACTAGTGCAAACTTTAGTGGCTTGTAGTAAGTAATGAGAACATGCATAACTTCCTCATAGATGATTACTGAGTACAGTTTGTAGAAGTCTACTATTAGATAGGGTAAGGTATATATAGTGACAACACACATTTCATTGATAGTGAGTACTTCAATTAATATGTCTTTTGCTAGTAGACATTTAAATATCAGTAGCTTTTATGACACTTGGAATGTAAGTTTGTCTACAATTGTATCTGGAAAAATTTCTTGAAAAAATCAACCAAAAGGACCTGTAGAAAGTGCTTAAATACACCAGGCCAGCAAGAGACTACTACCTACCCCTAATAAATGGTGCAAAGAGCCTAGAAGATAAAGCCCAGGCCCTAATTTAATACTACTTCCCTATTTCCCTAATTGAGCAATATAATCTCAGCCCCCTGGAAAAAAGAAGAGATATGGAAGTATCGTAAGAAGAGGTAGAACACCCATTGAAAGTAACTTCCTACCTAATAGCACTAGGACCTAACTAGATCCAGTATACACTATGGAAAAACCTGCACTAAGTAGCCCCCAAAATCCTCCCTAGCCTACTTACACCACTGCTGCAATATGGTGTACACCCTAAGTCCTTCAAAAGAACCCCAGGAATAGCATTACCGAAACCCAAAAAACCAGATTACGTCTCAACAAACATGTATAGATGCCTCTTTCTCATCAACATGCTAGGGAAAATCCTGGAGAAAATCATCATGATAAGACTATCCCAGGTAGCTATTGACAATGGAATGATAAACCTAAACCAGTACAGAGCAATCCTAGGAAGATCAATAATATATGTAGTGAATGTAGTCAAACACAAAGCTAGGATAGAGCTGAATCAGGCAAAAAAGGTATCCCTCATATTCATGGACATTGAAAAAGGTTTTTGACCAGGTAGATCACAACATCCTCATCTGAACCCTACTGGAACACAATACCCTAGAGTACCTGGTTGCATAGACTAGGCCCTTCCTAAATAGTAGAGAACTTACCTTCTCAGACAAGGAAGTGAGGACAAACTTGTATAAAGTATACATGGGAGTTCTGCAGGGTTCCCCTATCCCCCCCCTCCTTTTCAACATTTATATGGAGCACTTAACCAGAGACAGCAGGGCAGGAGCAAAACTTTTGATATATGTGGATGACTTATACATTCTAGTTTCAGGAGATAGTTATGAAGATGAGAGGAAGCTGGAGGACTTCTGTGAAAAGGAATTAGAAGGAATGCTTAGTATTACGGATAACTGTACCAGGTAGTCTACCAAGGTACTAGGATATGTGTGGAACTTGTTCCAGGTCAACTAGGAGGTATGTCAGAAGGCATGATCATCTTATGAGCTACAGAACTATGTGATGAGTGTTGTCACCACTGAGGCCTGACTATTGGTGGTATTATAAGAAGTTGTATAGCATAAGTAGGTTGATTACTTCTGCTATACTCTAATAGGTATAGCACATTTAACTTAGGGTGCTGGTTATTTACCTAGGGTAAACATCAGTCATTTTATCATTTGCTTCCATGAGTTGTTTGATTTATGACTTGGTGAGGTGGTGAACTGAGTTCTATTCTCCTGGCAGTAGGGTGAGATCAATATAGAGGAATTTGATACTAGGGGTAGAGTTACAGGGTATATTATTATATGTGATAGTGTTGTTAGAGAGGGTTTTGTTAGAGTTATCAAGGGATAGGGTAGGATTATTAGGTTATGATATTTTACTGACTATAGGTAGGTTTTATTTAAGAATTGAGCTCTACGTATATGCTGTACACTAACCTCTATCTAAGGGCTAGGTAGTGATGGGCTTAACTAAGATTTATATAGGTAAATAAAAGATAAATAACTATTATAAAGGTAGGTAAAGTCTTTGCAATAGCTGAGGGTAGAATGTAGGGTAGGGGGGGGGG
>JABYPW010002304.1:0-11700 GCA_016880775.1 Phymatotrichopsis omnivora | reverse complement strand
GCTCAGTGTTCACATGGCAAAGAAGCTAGTAAGAGCAGTGGTCTACCCAGCCCTATACTACGGAGCGGACACCTTCCACCCAAACCTGATCACCGAAAAAGCTCTCGGCACACTCGAAAAAGGATCAAGCCAAGCAGCAAAATGGGCATGCGGAATGTTCAGAACAGCGAACAACAGAAGGGCCATCCTGGAAGCAGGGCTGAACACCCCAGAAATCGAAATACAAAGGTACCAGAAAAATTACGGGGCAATAGTGCTCGCCATAGGAAAGGAACACCCCATATACAGCAGAATCCCACAAATGCCAGACCGACCCAACACGAAGCCGAGACCACCAAGGACCCCCAAGTGGAACTGTCAAACCTTCTCTACCACCTGGTCTATGACAAGAATGCTCCAAATCGATGCCATGCTATGGACCATCAAGGAAGAACTCGGAGAAAGACCCTTCGCATTCAACAAACTAGCACCCCCGACAAGCGCTTGGCCCATCAGTGCCCGCGGAAAGCCCAAGTTAGCAAAGTACAAAGAAAAGAAGGAACAACTCGAAACTTTCCCGAGAGCCTTCGAGGACAACCATCTCGCCATTTACACCGACGCATCCCAGGTAGGAGACCAGAACCAAGTAGGAATAGGACTCGTCGCATACTTAGGCAACAAAGAAGTCACACGCTTCAACAAAGGACAAGGACTAGGCCTCCAAGTGTTCGACGGAGAACTAGAAGCAATCAGACTAGCCTTCGAAACCACCGCCAACCTCAAGAAGAAACACCCAGAAATAGACAGGCTCACCATACTAAGCGACTCGCAGGTGGCACTCCAGGCAGCCCAAAACCCCTATCCATCGAATACCCAGCACGTCGCGTAAGAAATCTTTCGAAGAAACGCAGAGCTCACCGAAATCGGAGTCGCAGCCAACCTAGACTGGGTCCCGGCGCACAGCGGAATCAGAGGAAACGAAGAAGCAGACAAAGAAGCGAAGAAGGCCTCGCAACTCCCCCCGATCACGAAATCAGCAAGAAACAAAAAATTCATCACAAGGAGCACCATAAAGAGACGAGTCCGGGACACGATCAAGTCCAACATGGCGCAGCTCACGGAAAAGAAGGAACCTTACGCAGATAAGTACGACCATCTCCCTCGGTACGCGGCAACGAGAGCCTACCAGTTCAGAACCGGACACGCGTACGTCCCCAACTTCAAACTGTGGGATCGGCAACATAACATCTGCCTTTGCGGAGCGCCGCAGTCGATAGAACACTTCCTCAGAGAATGCCCGTCCCCCACTAGCCCGAACAACCAGATACCACCGGAAACGAGCATGAGAGAAATACTCTACGAAAAACCGGACGACTGGAAAAAGCTCACCGACAACGGCCTAGGAAGACCACCAAGCAAAACCGGACCGCCGGAGCCCCCCCAAGTGATCATTTAGGATAGAGAGAAGCATTTAGGTAAAGGCACAAGAGAAGGATCTCGAGTCGGCGCTTTATTAGAAAGAAGGAAAGTGTTGGAGGATTTTCGGGGTTGGATTTTTTCTTTTCTTCCTTTTTTCTTTTCCTTTCTCTTTTTTCTTCTTCTTTTTCTCTTTTTTAAGCCATGACGCTCGCTTTTCTCCCTTTCCCCTAGTTAGTCCATCCTATTAAGTTAGCGAAAAAGACGCCCCGCTGGAGGAAAGTGTAATTAGATAGTTAGTTAGCTAGTTGTCTAAAAATGGGAATAGAGTTTCGACGTTCTCTTGTCCAGGCCTCTTGCACTTTCCTTCCCCCCCCCCACATTACACGGTCGGCTACACCGAAGAGCTCGCCTACCTTCGCGATAGTCAACAAAGCACACCAAAACTCCCGTGAAAAGCACACCTATCCCATCACCGCCTGGCCCTCGGATAGAGGTTGGAGCACCGCTCACAGGCAGAGCTGAAAATAGGGTTCGAAAATCACGGTCGGAAAAAACAAACATGTCACAACAAAACCCCATCATCGTGTCCAGTGGAGAAACGTCCACCAACTCGTCCCAAAGCTCCCAAAACCTCCCAGCCCTCGACCCCGCCATCATCAACAACCCGGTTCGCACCAGAATGCCATCATCCCAGCCCACCCTCTCTGAAGCGCATAGCGCAATTACCCCCTCCCAAGACTTCCAAAGCCCCCGTCCCGTCAACCAAGAAAACATCGCACCCCAAGACGAATGGAACCGCGATTATACACTTACAGAACAAGACGTCCAACGCCTGCAGATGGCGGAAGAAAACCCCCTCCCATTCCAAACCCCAAGCAACACCCAAACCTCCTCCTCGGGACATACCACAATCCTAGCGCAGGGCCATGAAGATAACCAGGCGCACCAGAGCACAGCGGAAGCGATCGCCCAGCTCACCCCATATGCCCCAACCCCACTACACCAGAGCACGGCAGAAGCTATCCTAAACCTAACCCCCTACTCGCCCACAATGGACCTGGACCGTGGAACAAACAGAAACCCAACCCCCACGAGCGCCCAACAACAAAGGGATGACGCCAGTTATCCCACCTTCAGAGGATCAAGGAGCCGATCCCTATCAAACCTCTCCCTCCCCTCCCGCCCACACTCCAACAAGTCAATGCATGCCGATGAAGATTCGGACACAGAATCAGATAAAACCACAAGACCAATTGTTGACAAAGGCAAAAGAAGGGCTCAAACAGTACAAAGAGAAACCTTCTCACCAATTCCCCTACACCCAAGATACGAACTAGCGAGCATGATGCCCGACAACCAGGGAAAAACATTCCAACAGCTAATCGACAACGACGACAAAAGAGTCTTCCTAAATGCAGAGGCCTTCGGCAGCATGGCACAGGCTCTTAATCACATCTGGAGAAAACTAGATGACATGCACTCCGAAAGACACGAACAAAACGACCACATAAAGAAAATAAACCAACAGCTCCAAGACCAAAGCAACGAGATCAGGCACCTAAAAGCCACAGTGCACAGGCTAGCACAAAATCAGACCACCACGCCCCCGGCACTCCCAATCCCCCAACACCAAACCCAATCGCAGAGCAGCAGGAGCACAACACAAACTTCCGGATCATAAGCAACAACCCAAAAGGACCCAAAACCCTCCAAAAGCCCCTTACCAGAAGCGGCCCCCTCAAAACCACCAAACACGACCCAAGGACAGAAAACCTGGGCACAAAGAGCTGCAGAAAGCAACAGCTCCCCCCAAACTCCCCCCAACCAAAACCAAAACCAAAAACCCAAACAGCAGAAAACCAAAACCTTTCCCACAACAAGAAGAGAACTGCACTCCCCTACAAAAGGAGTAGTGCACCCAGAAGTTGCTAGAGCAAACCCAAACAAGCTCAGAGAGGCATACATTAAAGCACTGGTGGACAAAGGAGCTCCCACCGAACTAAGAAACATAACCGTCAGAGTAAACCATAAATCAACAATCGTCATCACCACCCCCCCTACCGTCACCGCTCGAGCACTGGTTCCATACATCGACGCCCTCAACTACGTAACATCGGGCACAACCAACCCAGAAGTCGAACGTGATGGCTTCAGGGTAGCAACAATGTTTACAGAAGTCATCATCCACTCAGTTCCCACAGAGCCCCTTGGAGAAATACCTGTCGTCAAATTGGCGGAAGAACTCTTCTACGTCGCAGATGTAGAAATCGCAGCAGCAAGGTACCTCAAAAACGACCAGGACAGGAAAAACAACCCGTCGGGAGGAGCATACGCTGCAGTAGCTGTCCGCATCACCGAAGACCAAGTACAGAAACTAGGAAAGCAAGTAACTATCTTCAACAAAACTTGCAAAGTTATGAAATCCCTCAGAGCAAACCCAACAGCAGTGTGCTACCGCTGCTTCAAAATCGGACACTTCAGTGCCATGTGCAAAGAAGAAAAAGAAGGCTGCAACTACTGCGGCAACATGCACCCAGGATTCCCCCACCACAACACCAAAAACCACATCTGCCCCGTATGCGAGTTCAGAGGCCCTTGCGAGCACAACAAGCTAATCTGCACAAACTGTAAAGGAGATCACAGGGCCACGGACCCGGTCTGCCCAGACATGAAAGCAGCAAAGGACCTCCACCTAAGAGAACTAGAAGGAAAAAGAACGGCATGGATGGATCAGATGAACATGGAAACCGAAATGCGCACCGAATTGTAAATGGCGAATCAAGAAGAAAAAATACAGTGGGACCTCGGCCCACATCCTGTACTTAAAATTTTGCAACACAATTGTCACAGATCGCAAGCCAACTTTCAAGCCCTCATGCAAACAGCCGTGCAGAACGGAGCAAACGTCATAGCAGTACAAGAACCCCCAACCTTCAACAACGCCCCCCCAACCTTTCAAGGATACGCTCGCTTTTACCCCATCAATATCACAAGGTCAAGAGTGGCCACCTACGTCAGGATCGACGGCAGAACAAGACCCTTCCCCCAAGGGACAAAAGACGGAGACTACCAGGTAACGAGAATATACTGGAACAAAAACAAGTACACAGATATCACCAACGTTTACAAACCCCCAGACCAGAAAGCAACAGAAGTACCGTGGGAACGAATCTTCACACCAAACAAGAACATAGTACTAGGAGACATGAACCTCCACCACCCGTGGTGGAGTGAAAGCACAAAAAACGAGACAAGAGCTGCAGAACCGCTAGTAGAAGCAGCAAACAAAAACCTCTACCACCTCCTCAACGAACCAGACACCCCCACCAGGATTGGACAGGGCAACCAAAGAGACACCACAATAGACCTAACCTTCATCAGCCCAGACCTCGCGAACTGGAGAACGAACTGGCAATTCGCCCCAGACCAAGCCCAGACCACCAGCGACCACGAAGTCATAGCGATCACACTAGATTCAAAACAGGCATCATACGAAAAAACAGTGAGATACGACTTCAAGAGAGCCGACTGGGAAAAAATAGAAGAAAACGTCAAAGAATGGAAGCCCCCCCCTTTTAGACCAGAAGACCCAGACAGCTGGACAACAGAAGCTGTGGAAAACCTCATGAACAAAATAAAAGAAAACGAAGCCCTACCAACGATCACCATTCTCCCTAAGTCGAAACCGTGGTGGAACAAAGAATTAAGCGAAATGAAAAAGACGCTAGGCAAGACCAGAAGGAATGGATCCAAGCAGGAGATCTCCGAAGCCAAGAGAAACTTTCAACATAGAGTCTACGAAACAAAAAAGGAGCACTGGAACAAGTTCCTAGCAGAAATAAACAACAAAGACCTATGGAAAGCCCTCAAATACACCCGACCAGCAAGAGACGTCCCCCTACCACCAATAAACGGCGCAACGAGCCCCAACGAAAAAGCACAAGCGCTGATAGAACACTTCTTCCCCGTACAAGAAGATCCCCTCCCGCCCCCACCGCCCAAAGAACAGCTCACCAAAGAAGAGATCACGGAGGAAGAGCTGAAATACGCCATCAGAAAAACCCTGCACACCACCGCCCCCGGACCAGACCAAATAGGGTACACCCTCTGGAAACATCTCACGGAAACCAACCCCTCGACAATAACCCAAATCATCCAACCGCTCATGCAACACGGAGTCCATCCCAAGAACTTCAAGAGTACACTAGGGATCGCCCTAGCAAAACCGAAAAAAGACTCGTACGAAAACCTGAACAGCTACCGGTGCATTTTTCTCATAAACACCTTGGGAAAAATCCTAGAAAAAATTATCGCAGTCAGACTGTCCCAGCACGCCATAGACAAGAACCTGATCACCGAAAACCAGTACGGAGCGCTCCTAGGAAGATCGTTTACGGACGCGATAAACGCCCTCAAACACGACAGTAGATGGGAACAAAACAAAGGAAAAAAGGTCACCATGTTGTTCATGGACATAGAAAAAGGCTTTGACAGGGTAAACAAGAAAAAATTGCTCGAGATCCTAAGAGAAGGAAACACCCCGGAGTACATTATAAGATGGACCTGGTCATTTCTTAGTCAGAGGAGCCTCAGCTTCTCAGACAAAGGAACGAGATCAGACCTGAAAGACATCAACACAGGAGTGCCGCAGGGCTCTCCCATATCCCCTCTCCTTTTTAACATATACGTGGCTGAACTGACAAGAGACAGCGGGGCGCAAATCAGAGTGTTCATGTATGTAGATGACATCTGTCTCCTTTGTTCAAGTGAAAGCTATAAAGAAAATTGCAGGATCTTGGAAGAGTTCTTGGAAAGAGTATTGAAGGAAAAGTTGGATAGCCTAATGCTCTCTCTGTCCCCAGGGAAAACCAAACTGCAGCACACCAGGGCTGAACCAGAAAACAGACTGCCAGTCAACATCCTAGGAGAAACGATCCAGCACAAGGACACGGTGCGTTACCTAGGAGTAATGCTACACAGAGGAGAAAAATACGCCCAACACTGCCAGCACAGACTAGGCCAAGCACAGGCCAGTCTCCACAATATCAGCAGACTAGCGACAGGAGCCAGGGGGCTCAGCGTGCACATGGCAAAGAAACTAGTAAGGGCAGTAGTCTACCCAGCCCTGTACTACGGAGCGGACACCTTCCACCCAAACATGATAACCGAAAAAGCTCTCAGCACACTCGAAAAAGGATCAAGCCAAGCAGCAAAATGGGCATGCGGAATGTTCAGAACCACCAACAACAGAAAGGCCATCCTGGAAGCAGGCATGAACACCCCCGAAATCGAAATCCAAAGGTACCAAAAGAACTACGGCGCGAGGATACTGGCCCTAGGAAAAGAACATCCCATCTACAACCGAATCCCACAGATGCCAGACAGACCCAGCACAATTCCGAGACCACCAAGGACCCCCAAATGGAACTGCCAAACGTTCTCCACCACCTGGTCCATGACAAGGATGCCCCAGATCGATGCCATGATCTGGACCATCAAAGACGAACTCGGAGAAAGACCCTTCGCCTTCAACAGACTAGCACCCCCGGTGAGCGCCTGGCCCATCAGCGCACACGGAAAGCCCAACTTAGCAAAGTACAAAGAGAAAAAAGAACAGCTCGAAACTTTCCCAAGAACCTTCGAAGACGACCACCTGGCCATTTTCACCGACACGTCCCAAGTTGGAGACCAAAACCAAGTGGGAATAGGGCTCGTCGCGTACTTAGGCAACAAAGAGATCACACGATTCAACAAAGGACAAGGACTGGGCCTCCAAGTATTCGACGGTGAACTAGAAGCGATTAGGCTAGCGTTCGAGATCACCACCAACCTCAAAAGGAAGCACCCAGAGATCAGCAAGCTCACCATACTAAGCGACTCGCAGGCGGCGCTCCAAGCAGCCCAAAACCCCTACCCCTCGAACACCTAAAACGTCGCCAAAGAAATCTTTCGAAGAAACGCAGAGCTCACAGAAACCGGGATCGCAGCCAACATGGATTGGGTCCCGGTGCACAGCGGAATCCAATGAAACGAAGAAGCCGATAAGGAAGCGAAAAAGGCCTCGCAACTCCCCCCGACTACGAAATCTGCGAGAAACAAAAAAGTCATAACCCGGAGCACCATCAAAAGGCGAATTCGGGACTCGATCAAAAGTAGCATGGCAAATCTCACAAACAAAAAAGAACTGTACACAGACAAATACGACCACCTCCCACGTTACGCGGCGACGAGAGCCTACCAGTTCAGAACCGGACATGCGTACATCCCCAATTTCAAACCATGGGACCGACAACACAACATATGCCTATGCGGAGCGCCGCAGTCGATAGAACACTTCCTCCGAGAGTGCCCGTCCACCACAAGCCCAAAAAGTCTAATACCGACGAGATCGAGCACCCAGGAAATACTGTACGAAAAACCAGACGACTGGAAAAAGCTCACCGACAAAGGCCTAGGAAGACCACCAAGCAAAACCGGACCGCCGGAGCCCCCCCAAGTAATCGTTTAGGACAGAGAGAAGCATTAGGTAGAGACTCAAAGAGAAGGAACTCAGGATAGCGCTTTGACGGAAAAGGAGTGGAGGACGTAGGAGGGCTTTTCGGAGTTTTTTCTTCTTTTTCTTTTTAACTTTTTCCTTTTGTAGCCATGACGCTCGTTTTTCTTCCTTTCCTTTAGTTAGTCCATCCTATTAAGTTAGCGAAAAAGATGCCCCGCTGGAGGAAAGTGTATATAGATAGTTAGTTTACTAGTTGTCTAAAAATAGGAATAGAGTTTCGACATTCTCTTGTCTTGTCTAAGCCGTATGAAGGGTTACCCTGACGGCGCTTAGCGAGGTATCGCTCCACCCCTACTTAGGCCATCCGATTAAGTTCGCGCAGCAGCCGCCCAGTAGGTGAGTGTGTACGATGGAAAAGAGTTTCGACGTTCTCTTGTCTTTCCTTCCTTTCTTCCTTAGCTTCGAGACTAGCTTCGAGTCTTAAGAATATATTTCGCCTTATCTTTGCGACTTATTATCTTCGTTCCAAATCTCTTAGTAGATGTAGGAAACACTTGTCAGTTGAGAAGAATAAGTTGAGATATCTGAGTTTACTCAGTAACACTTATAGCTTCGTGCCTACTTGTGTTTACCGAGCCATATCTACCTCCTGAGATACGCACCGTTAACACTATATTCTTAAGTCATGGCTAGTCAAGATCAACCCATGACTGATCCCGAGACTGCTCTTGCTCTCTATGATGGCAAGACCCTCGACTATCCTTGAAGACCTGGTTCAACATGCACCAGGGCTTCCGCCTCTCTCCACCAGTCTATCACGCTATCGTCGGAAGAGATAGTCTTTGTGGAGCAACACCAAAGTAAGGTCAAGGCCTACTTTGTCGAACTCGACGCTGCCTTTTTACAGGCAAAAGAATTCATTGGGGAAGCTGCATATGCCGAAATCAAGCAGCAGCTCTTCAATGATTTCCTAAAACAAAAAGAGGAAATTCAAGGAATCCTCTATTCAACCATCCGTGCCTATCAAGACATGGGCAAGAGGCTGCCGCCAGTCCTCATCACCTTTTCCCGAACAACCACCGACATACTTCTCTCCTGCATCAATCAACTCAAGGAGCAGAAGGACCTGAATAAGTTTCAGGAAGGGAAAATCAGGGAAGAATTGCAAACCCTGATGGGAAGGGAATTCAGCAACCTTCAGTACGAAAACGAGAAACTGAAGAAGGAGCTGGAGACCGCCAAGAAGCAACCTATGGTGGTTCAGGATGATGAGGCAGATAGGGAATACATTGCCTATCTAGAACGGGAGAACTGGGAACTGGAAGACAGAATAGCCCAGATGGAAAGAGCAAGCCTGACTCAGGCAAGTAGGATCCAGGTATTGGAGACTGACTTGGCCCAGGCTAAGGCTGATGCACAAGTGGGAGACGACTGGGTCAAAGAGAAGCAAGAAATCCTGGCACAACTCAAAGAAGCTCAGGATGATGCTGCCTTGTCCAAAGCCTGCTTGGACAAAAGAAGGGCTCCGTTTGATTCGGAGTTGTCCCCGTCAGAATCGGAAGGTCCGGCAGAAAGACCAAGGCTCAGAAGGAGGTCAAAGGTGGCTTCCAACCTCTTAGGCCTCTTCAATGCCCAAGGTTCGGGAGCTCCCCTGAGAGATCCAACTCTGCCTCCGCCGCTTCCGCCACGACCGTCACCGCCGCACGAACCTCCACAGACTTTCACCCTGGAGGATGTCTAAAGAATGATAGATGCAGCAGTGGCTATGGCAGCCACGGTGGCCCCTCAACAGCCAAACGTCAACTTTAAGGGACCAAAACCAGCTCAGCCAGACAAGTTTAGAGGGAAGGCTGAGGACATAGTAAAGCTGCAGTTGCAATGCGATACCTACTTTTTGCTGCAAATGCACCTCTTCCCTTCAGATCTGATCAAGATCCAATTTGCGTCGACCCTTTTCACAGGGAACGCACTGAGTTGGTGGAGGGTTCACCACGCCAGGTGGACAACACCCTTAGCACGGTGGGCAGACTTTCTTGAAGCCCTCTGAACGAATTTTGGTGCCTACACGCTGAGGTCCAAATACACCTCCCTTCTGGTGAAAGCCAGACAGACCGGACCCATCCTGGACTACATCATCTATATGAGAACCCTCAATGATGTAGTGGGTTACCCAGACAATATCCTCAAGGACTGGGTAAATCAAGGACTCCACGAAAAACTGCGCATGGCCATTGCCATGAACTTCTCCGAGGGGTATCAGACGGTCAGTGATTGGTTTGACCGTGTCCTGACAGTGGGACAGCAGATCGAGGAGGCCGCCAGGTTGGCAGGCAAGGACCCGTGGAAGGTCGCTGAGACGAAGGACAAGAAAAAGCATCCGAAACCACCCTCGCACCCCTAGAATCAACTTCTCAAAGAGAAGCAGGAAAGCAAGGCGAAGACAAGCAATGCCAAGCTTCCTGAACTAACGGGGTCGGAACTCAAGTGGGCCCAAGACAATAAGGCCTGCACAAGGTGTGGTAGGACAAACCACTCTTCGAAGACTTGTTTTGCCAAATACAAGTCTTCCGAAATGCCTCAACCCAAAGCAAGACACTCTCGCAAGAGAGGCAGGGAAAAGGATGATAAGGAAAAGAGTGAGTCCTCGAAAAAGACCAAAACGGAACAAGCCGCCAGGGTCATCGAACTCTCAGACAGCTGGCAGGAAGGTGAGGATATTCCGATGGTGTGAAGAGCCGACAAATTGACATCATGTTTTTCCTTTGTTCTGAAACCATCAAGAAAAGTTGGAGGAGCAAATTCCTTATATACCCCTTTCATTTGGAACCGGTGTTCAAGTGGGATTTTCTTAGCCCCTTGTTCTTGGTGGGTGGGCTGCCGGTATTGAGGCTTGTACTTTTGGTTATGATTTATGAGACCCATGATCATGACTTATGCCCCTTATGAAGCACACGACTCTCCTTTCTATCCAGCACGAGTTTCCTTTCTAGAGTTTCTTTATAGATCTCTTTGTTTGTCTGAGGATGGCCTTAAGGCCGAAACATGCGGGTCATGTAACAAACTGCCTTTCTTTATCATACCCTACTGTTTCTGTGGTTTCCAAGCACTCAAATCACCTCTGATACCCACATTCCTCTCTATCAAACCCTTTTCGTACAGCAGTGTCCGGCCACGACATTCCCGGGAGAGATCAGGGAACGTATCTGCTGAAATCATGTCTTATTCTATTTCCGCTCGTGTGAAGGAAGAGGGCCCTGTTCAGGGCAAGTGTGTGAAGGTTCCCGTCACCTTACGGTGGCGGACTAATGAAGTGGAAGGTGTTAGGACCCATTGCCTCTCTGCCACGGCGAAACTCGACAATGGAGCCACAGGAGCCCTGATATCGGACAGGCTCCCGGTCCCGAAAAAGAGAAGGTCAACCCCAGTCAATGTGTACGCTTACGACAGCACCTGCAAGCAAGAGTGGTATTACACCCCAAAGCTTCAAATGCAGGTTCTCAACCATAAAGAGAACATTGACTTTGACGTCGGGCCGACTCCAGAGGACGTCGACATCTACCTTCCTGTCAAGTGGTTCCAAGACCATGAACCGCTTGTTGATTATGACAAGGCAGAGTTGGTAGGGTTTCCTAGCGACAAGTGCAAGAAGCATCTAGTGGCGCCACAGGTTCGGTTGGTTAATGCCCTAGAGCTCTTGCAAGATGAAGATTTATATGCCAATGACGCTGCTAGAGGCTCAGGTCTCTTGGGGTGGGTGGATACCCCAATTAGCATGGCAGAAACGCGGAGGTGGTGCTCCGCTATGA
>JABYPW010002303.1:0-11703 GCA_016880775.1 Phymatotrichopsis omnivora | reverse complement strand
GCTTGTCCAACAAATCTCAAATCTTTGTCTGTTCGGAATGCTTCATATAGCTCGGAGGACTTGAAAGCGTTGTATACACTTTCTTTTAGGTAGTGCGCTTCGCTGCCTGGTTCGAGCGGGGGGGGGGGTTTTGGGACTGGGAGGAATGTGAACGTCGCGACATTGTCACGATGTTTGTCGATGCGTTTAGATACTAATAGCTGAGAACTAATAATGTAGGGGGTAGTTTGAAGGTGCGAAGAAGCCTGGACAAAGGAGCATCCAACAGCCGCCTTTAAATACATAATTCCAACCTAAGAAATGACTCATAGATGACTAAGGAAATAGAAGGAAATAGAACCCCGCAGAACATCCATGACAAATATCTTGATCACTAATCTCCAATCCTGCATAGCCTAGAAGAGTCCAGATCTTGGACAGGCAAAGATTAGCAATGTATAAGCAACGGATCACTATGAACTCTGACGTGTCATGTCCTCTTGCGATAACTGGCTCGATCGGTTAGGCTGCCTATTCTACAAGGGTGACTAAGTCCTTGTACAATGTGCCGATATTCCGATCACATGTTTCCGGATGGGTATTGTGGCTAGGTCGTCAACCCTCGCCACTTCACCAGAGCCATACTGATGTAAGTCCAATAAGGCAGAGCTACATGAGACAGGCAGGGCCTGGTAGCTGTGATGGGTATAACACCTACTGGGTGCATTCTAGGTACTTGTATATCATTGCGCAAGTCCATGGTACATTAGAACTGTAATAGTATGGAAGTTATCATCCTGCAAGATCTCTTGTGCTGAAGCCATTGAGACCTATGGTTTGACAAGATGATGTTTGCACTTGTCAGAGTAAAAACCCACTAGCTCTACTTTGTTGTAATCTACCATGGGGTCATGATCTTAGAACCACTTCATAGGGAGGTAAATGTCAACATCAGGAGACATTGGTCCCTTATCGAAGTTAATGTTTTCCTTGTAGTTTCAGATTTGTATTTGAATCTTCAGTGTGTAATACTATTCTTGCTTACAGGTCCCATCATATGCATATATGTTAAAGGGTACCTGGTATTTACATTTAGGAACTGGGAGTTTATCAGAAATAAGAGCTCCTGTAGCACCATTATCGAGCTTATCAGTGGCGGTGACTGAGTGGGTAATGATTTCATGATTAACAGAGGTGCACCAGCAAAGTGTCACTGGTACCTTGATGTATTTCCCCTGCTTGGGGCTTTTAGTTTTGGAGGTGATTGTCATCATTTCTGCAAATAGGATCCCTGATCTCTCCTAGGAATGTTCTGGCTACACATCGCAGTACCTAGGTGTATGTTACAGTGTGAAAAGAAATGATTAAGAGGTTTGGAGTGAAGAATGTTAGCACTGCTATATGACCTGCATATTTCAACCTTAAGGCCATCCTCAGGGAGGCAAAAGAGGAAATAAGAAAACAAGTATTAAGCATTAGATATTATGTACTAAGATCTATGAAAATACTTGCATAGTCTAGAACAAAGGGAACTCATACATCATAGGTATCGTAAGTCATGAATCATGAGGTCATTAATCATTACTATAAATACAAGCCACTTAACTGGCAGCCCACCTACCAAGAACTAGGGCTAAGAAAATCCCTGTAACATTGGCTCCTAATAGGAAATATTGATTTGTTGGGGTATATCTTTCCCAAGTCTCTTCTTCAACAAAGGAAACAACAAAGGAGATGGGTCGTCGAGTTGTGGCTCTTCAAACCATTGGAATGTCATCACCATCCTCCCACATATCTGGTAGTTCCACCACCCTTCCTGCTGCCTCAGTCTTCGTTTTCTTGGAGGTCTCGGACTTGTCGTCATCTTTGTCATCCCTCTTCCTCTTAGTAGAATATTGTTTAGAGGAGGGAATATTGGCCTTCTTGAAGGCAAAATAATTGCTAGCTTTGTGCCCTGTTCTGGCACACTTCTGGCAGGCATTGTTGTCCTTGGCCCACTTAAGTTCCACTCCTGAAAGGTATGGAAGCTTGGTTAGGCCTAGCTTTGAGTCTGACTTAGGCTTTTCTGACTTGTCCACTCTTTCCTTTCCTTTAGAGGGTTTTCCTTTATCTTTGGGTTTTGGTGCTACCATTGAGTCCTTTTGGGCAGGCTAGGAGTTTTCTCCTAGGCCCTTGGCAGCTTCCTCTATTTGCTGTCTGACTGTAATAACCTGGTCAAACTACTCTTACGTCGTCTAGTACTGGCGAGAGTAACTTATGGCTATGGCTTTGTGGAGCCTAGGATGCAGGCCTTGGTTCACCTAGTCTTTAAGGTAGGCTTTATTATACAAGCACACAGTGTTGAGAGTTCTCATGTAGGTGATGAACTCGAGGATTGGTCCTGTATACTAAGCCTTTGTCAGCTTGGTGATGTAGCTAGGGTGAAGGGTATAGGCTCCAAAGTTAGACCAGATGGCTTCCAGGAAGTCACCCCATCTAGCCATTAGGTTAGTCTACTAGGAATGGTCTATCCTCTACTAACTGAGGGTAGATCTAGTTAGGAGGGTTGATATGAACTTGATTTTTACCATGTTAGTGGGGAAAGAATGTCTTTGCAAGGTGAAGTACATTTCCAGCTATAGCTAGAACTTAAAAATGTCATCAACCTTGCCCAAAAACTTGTCTGGTGTGGGTGGCTTGTGTCCCTTGAAGGTCTAGGACTCTTGTGGTTGCTGTGGTAGGGGAGGTGTAGATGCCTCTTGTCTAGGAGGTGCCGGAGGTTATGGTTGGACGATGTTTTTCAGTGCATCCCTCAGGATATCCTGGACATCCTTCCTAGTGAGGGGTTTCTCCTCTCCAGGTCTTGATAACAAAGGTAGAGGTGGTGGCAATGCCATAGTTGATCTTCTCTACCTTGAAGGACCTACTTCCCCAACTCTGGCAAAGTCAGGAAACCCTTTGCTCCTTCTACGCAAGGGTTGAGGAGGAATGGTATCGATGGGTGAGGAAGCGAGGGCCCAGTCAACAATACTGGTGCCTCTCTCCCATAGCCCTAGAATAAAGTGCTGAGTAGTAGTAGGTGCTAATGAGTGTGACGGAGGTGGAGGCAACTAGGACTTGTCTCTAAGGGGTCTACTCGGGTATCAACGAAAGCCAGCATATCAGGCAGTCAGTCTTTAAGGTTTAAGTACCCTGGTAGTTCTGAGAAAGGTAATCAGCGGTTTAACCTGAGGTCAGCTTAAGCTAGTCCATGGACTCCTTAGCCTATTGCCGTATCTACCTGCGTACCATTTGGTATGCTCAGGATATTACACTTGAATCTAGAAAGGCTTCACCAACCCCTAATGGGAGCCAAAGAACCTATGTCATAGGCTCTTAATTGAGTGCGATGCCCCGGTTCCTGGCGCTTAATTAGCTTTGGGAAGAAACGATAAGGAGGAATGGTATCCGGAATCATTAGAGAGAGTAGATAATCATCCAAGTCTACCATTTTCTCCCTCATAGAGTGCATCAGGGATAATGCCGAATATACTATCCTCTTGTATTGCTTGTAGAGGTTGTGGTAGTAGGCGGCATCTCCTTTGCTTTAGCAAGCTCAGCCTCCAACTCCTCAATCCTTTTATTGAGGGTGGTGATAGACTGGGTTGCCTCACCTCTTACTTTCAACCCCTTTTGGGTAAACTGGAGTTGATTCTGGAAGTTAAAACAATCAGTAAAGAGGGCCGTGTTAGTATCCTTTAACCGATTGATGTTAGTTTGAAGCTCTACCAAGAGCTAGGTATCATCTTCAGGTTGGGGTACTTGCCAAGTGACCTGAAGTTCCCTCCTTAGGTTTTCCACCTCATTTTGGAGCTGTCCTAGCTGGTAGGAGTTTTCCAGCTCGACTTGTTCCCGAATTTTGGTGGCCTAAAAGGCATTTTCCTCCTTTTATTCTTTTAGGAGGTTAATGGCTCTAAGGAGGATGTTCATAACCCTTGGTGGAAATGATACCAGGATAGGAGGGAGTCTCTTCCCCATCTGTTTATAGGTCATGATGGTAGAGAAGAGAATGCCTTGAATCTCCTCCTTTTGTCACTGGAACTCTTCTAGGAGTTGGGCTTTGATCTCCTTGTATGCCTCATCTGTAATGAATTTTCGAGCTTAGAGGATAGCATTGTTCAGCTCCACGAAGTTATTGACGATGGATATTTGATGCTTGTTGACAAACTTCTAGGCTAGGTTGTCAAGTTCAACAGAGGTTTCCATGACTTTCCTCCCAGATCGTATGGTGATTGAAGGTGCTTAGCCTGGTTTCATGAGGGTCTTGCTATCATAGAGGGTAAGAGTAGTGGTAAAGTCTGGCATAGGGGTGTCTTTATTAGCCATGACTTAAGAATATAGTGTTACAGTAGGCATCTTTGAGGGTAGTAAAGCTCAGTAAAGTGCAAGTGCCACTCAACAAAGAAAGTATTACTGAGTAAACTCAGATATCTCAACTGTTCTAAGTCTAGATCTACAAATACACTTTCCTATATTCAAAGAGAAGAGAGAAGTAAAGTTCAAGAGTAAGAACAAATATATTCTTAAGGCTCATAGCTAGATTGTAGACTAAAGAGAGAAGGAAGGAAAAGATAACAGAAGATGATGATGATGATGATTCATTTCTATTTTGACTTTGTGAGGCTACAGATTTTACAGATTCTCCACCCATAGCGTCAAACATATCAGGGCCATCTATATATAGTCTATGACTATGGCGTATTGCCATATCATAAACAAAAAAGAAAAGAAACTACCCATTCAAAAACTCTTCAAAAATCCCCCATAAAAAGCCAAAGCAAATAACTAGATACATGAATAAAAGAAAGTAAAGCCTATCTCCTACACTCAAAACTACCTTCACTAGTTCCAGGCAATGAGGCGACTGTCAGTATAGTATTGGTGCTGGTAGGCACCTAAGTGAGCCAGCGATGTAGTAATCAGAAAAACGTTTTGTTGTTTGGTTGGGTATCCTACAGGAGGGGGAGTACGTCAACTATTTAGTTTGGTTTGTGTTGTTTTAGTTTCCCATCTTCTTTGACAGTTTGTGTTGGTGGCATGAGGGGTACAGAGGTTTTGGGTATAGCAAGTGAGGCCACTGAGGGGGTTTAGTGCGATCACTCTGGGGGGCCTAAGCACCCCTCCTATGAGCTCTGAGAGCTTTACATGCTGAGGTTTTGCATGGTTGGAGGCTCGCCTAGTGGACCTGGAGTAACAGTATGATCCTGTATTCTAACCTCTATGCAGAGACTAATCATGTCTGTCTACTCGCCCGCTCACTTAACACGGTCAGGTATCGGACAAGGAATGTTTATGTCAATGATATATCTCTGGTATCGCTATGCAAGCAATGTATCGCTATGCCATGGTCTGCATAGTCAGAAAGGTGTAGGGTGGCTAGAGCATCTAAAAAGGGATCATCATGTGCTGCAAAACTAAAAAGACAAGCCTGAGTGTAGGCCAGCAAGGAGGACCTTCACCCTAAGGTAGAGGGTCTATCGAGATTCTTGAGGAGTGTGAAATACAAGAAAAGCAACCGGGGGGGGGGGGAAATTCATTTTTATTTTATCTTTATGACCCCGAAGGGGTCATTTAAAACAACCTCTGCATGCAGCTATGTAAATCTATGATGGAGGTAGAAGATAGCTGACTTAAGGTCGGTAGCGCAGTCTACAGTTTACAGATAAAATATAGGTTTGTTCCCCAATCTTCCTCACTTACACGCAATAAAGTAATGAAGAGATGGGGTGGAAAGGAAAGAGCAGTGGGGGAAAGAAAAACACTAAAAAGAACATGACTGGCACAAATGCGACAACCTAGTACATCAAAAATAATAGAAGCAACTTTACTTATGCTTCCTTGGATCACTGATGTACAGATAGGGCGTCACACTCAATTAAGAGCATATGACATATTCACATAACATATGAGCGATCTCGCTAAGCGCTATCAGAGTAACCCTTCATACAGCCATTGTGGTTATCGGTCGCATTCACTTACAGAGACTGAACTAGTAATTAGGCAACCCTGTATGGTCAGGGAAAACTCGCTTACGCTACAAAACCCACGACTAACCAGTAATTTATGGTATGGAATAGGATGAGCGGGATTTGAACCTATGACATTCTGCATTACCGCATAATGATCCTAGGACAGCTATACCACTAGACCATCCTCACAACAATAGAAGCAACCAATAACTGTTCATAAAAACCCTTCCATCCAAAGAAATGAGTCATCAATGATATAAGAGATTACATAAGGAATAGAACCTGAAAGAAACCCTTAGAACCTCTATGACTTATTCTATAATCATCTGATACAATCTTAACATTCCTAGGAGTCGTAATAGAAATGATCAGCATTATCATCTGAGCTATGATCACTGATCTCAGGTAGATCGTCATCTTGCGATGCTGGCTTGATTGGCTTGAGTCATACTAACTGCGAGTGACTAAGTCATAGGAGTTACTCAAGTTAGTCCGATTATATGAGGTACGCTTATCAGAGGATAATAGATTAGTCAGATCATAACTTATCTTGATAGAGGAGCTACATATGACTCATCCAGAGGTAGAGCCTATTGTCACATGTTCTTCACACATGAGGCATAGGATATACTCACTGGAAGTTGCTCATATAACACCACCTATTATTGTATGTAGGCCATTGGTACCGTGGCTGTAACAATATCTATTCCCTATATATACACTTTTCCTCTAGCAGTATAGGAGATAGATAGAATTATGACCTATTATATAGGAGTTCCCTATCCTCATTTAGAATATTCTTATAGAGAAAAACTTATATGAGTTAAAAATATAGTCATTTTGGAGAGAGGGGGCAGAGTTGGCATTGATATACTAGGAGTATTTATCCTTCTTCTTTTAGTAGTACTTCTTAGCTATAAAGAGAGAGAGTATAAGCTTAATAAATGAGCCTGGTCTAGGTGTACCTTCAATAAGAAAGGTGGTATCTTTGAGGTTTTTAAATTTGGAGACTAGATTATCAACTAGGAGATTGGAATTAGTACCAATAATATGGATATAGGGGTAGGAGGGTAGGGAAATTCATTTTTATTCTTATAACCCTAAAGAGTTCATATAAAGAATATCCTCTTATAGCTCTAGTAGCTATAGAGTACTAAGAATCTATCTCCTCTAAAATAAATAGAAAAGTAGTGCAAAAATAAACTAATATAAATTAATATGAGTCTATATAATGAAATCTAAATCAACAAATAGTAGTCTAACATTATCCTTGAGAAAATTATACAAAATAGAAGAATATAATTAAGAAGCTAGGAAAGTAGATGGAAGTATATATAGCTTATCTAATACCTAGAGCTACATCTACGAGGTTTCAAATTTAAGAAATAGTTAAAGGGCCTACATGATAAATATATATACTAGAGGGGTAGGGAGAAGAGGGGTAGGGAGAAGAGGGATATAATAGGGGTCTACTTAAGAGTATAGACCAAACTAGTATATGTTATAGAACACTATCTTTATAGTCTTTTATGGTACCAGGTCATGTGCAGAACCTAGATCCAAGTCAATGAATAGGTTATGTCAGAATCTGTAAGTACCACCTCCCTTGAGTTAAGCCACAGGACCATGTAATGAGTTTTATTACCACTGAGCTCTAACTAAGTGAAGTGAGACTTTGATAATATAATTTATATAGGATTGGCTATATATGATCAATGATAAGACTTGTTACCTTGATCTCATCATGATATATTAATCAGGTACATCTTCGGAGGACATGACCTGAGGTATCCCCTACAAAAAAGTATGGGCAATCTTGCCAAAATATAAGTTAATTCTTGATCTATCTTTTAATCATCTCCTAGGGAAGTTGTTATAGCACATGGGAATTTGTAATGGAATGTTTTAATAGGGTTCTTTTCCTTTATAATTCCTTAGTTAATCTCTCAGTTAGAATTGAGTATTTAAGAGGGAATAAATAAGCAATATATTATATTAGGCCTCTTGTACTTTCCTCCCTCTACCCTACATTCCTAATATAATAGCTTTATCTATTTGTATACTCAATAACTATCACTAAGATATTACCTACCTTTGAGATAGTATATATACCCTAAGGGTATATCCTACTTAGGCCCATCACCGTTTGGCTATTAGATATAGGTTAGGACACTATCTATATACTAAGCTGAATACCTAAGTTAGGCTACTACCTAATATGTCTAACTATATACCCTAACAATAATAACCTGCCCCCTAACCCCAGATGAATACCACCTTCTTACTAACCTTTACCCTATATAGAGACTGGAATACTAACCACCATATAACTAAACAAGAAGTAGAATAACTTACTATTATGAATACTAATCTCACCCCCTACTAGCTTGCCCTATAACCCCAAGTAACTGCTAAGGTCATCCTTAGGCTGACCTTATACAATGACTAATAAGAAAAGATATTGACTAGAACCTGGCACTTACACTTGGGGACTGGGAGCCTATTTAAGATGAGGGCTCCTTTTGCTCTATTATAGAGTTTAGCAGTAACAGTTAGTATGTAGGTTTAGATTTCATGGTTGACAGAGGTACACCATCTTAAGATGATAGGAATTTTGATGCATGTCCCCTGCTTAGGGCCTTCAGTTTTGGACACAATGGTCATCATTTCTATGAATAGGATCCCTGATCTCTCCTGGGAACATCATAGCTATATATCACAATACCTAGTTATATGTATATATATGTGTGTATATATACAGTGTAAGGAATACACTTATATACTGCGCTACCGACGATAGGTCGGCTGTCTTTTACCTCCGTCATAGCTTTTCATAGCTGCATACGGAGGTTCTTTTAGACGACCCCTAGCGGGGTCGTAAAGATAAAATAAAATTGAATTACCCCCCCCCGGAATACACTTATATATAAGGAAATAACATTATAGTTTGATAAAGAATGTTAGCACTGCTATATGACCTATATATTTCAACCTTAAGGCTATCCTCAGGCAGTTAAAGAGAATAGAAAGAAACTAAGTAATTAAATATTAGATATTATATACTAAGATTTATTAAGATACTTGTATAGTCTAGTAAAGAAAGGGGACTTATCATTATAGTATCATATATTATGAATCATGAGGTCATCAGTCATCACTACACTACAAGCTACTTAACCAATAGCCTATCTACCAAGAACTAGGGTTACAAAATCCCTTGAACACTGGCTCCTAATTTGTTTCCCATAAAAGTCAGAAGATCAACAAAGGAAAAATATAAAGGAAAAGGGGCAATAATTTGTAGCTCTTCAAACTATTAGAACATCATCCCCATCTACTTATGTAGCTTGTAGTTCTACCACCATACCTGTAGACTTAACCTTAGCATTATTGGAGGACTAGTTACACTTATCTTAATCCTTGTCATCGTGCTTCCTCTTCAAGGCATGTTGCTTTAAAGAGGGAATATAGCCTTTCTGGAAGGTGAAACATTCACTCACCTTGTGACCCTGGTTAGCACACTTTTGATAGGCCTTATTTTCTTTAACCTACTTGAGTTTGGCTCCCTGTAGGTAAGAAAGCTTAGTAGGTTCAGGCTTACAACTAGTTTTCGATTTTTCTAGCTTTTCTGACTTGTTCTTCCTTTAGGGTTGCTTTCCCTTCTTACCAGGTTTTGACTGAGATAGTTTCCCATCTTTCTGAGAGGGCTAGGGAGTTTTCCCTAAGGCCTTTACCACTTCCTCTATTTACTACCTAACTATAATAACCTAGTTGAACTACTCCTGCATTGTTTGATATTACAGGGAGTACCTTATCATGATAGCCTTTCTGAATTCCAGATAGAGGCCCTAGTTGACCTAGTCTTTGAGGGTTACCTCATTATATAGGTACACAGTATTTAGAGTCTTCATATATGCCATGTACTCTAGGATTGAGCTTGTGTCCCTGGCCTTAACCAGCGTAGAGATGTAGTTGGGTCTTAAGGTGTAGGTGCTAAAATTTGACTGGATTGCTTCTAAGAAGTCTTCCCATCTAGCCAGCAGGGTAGTCTACCAGGAGTGGTTAATTCTCCACTAACTGAGAGCTGACCCCATAAAAAGGGTTAAAGTAAACTGGATTTTCACTAGATCAGTTGGGAAGAAATGTGCTTGTAAGGCAAAGTATATTTCTAACTGAACTTGGAGTTTAAAGATGTCTTCTAGCTTGTCCACAAACTTATCAGACATTAGAGGTTTCAGTCCTTTAAAGTTCTGGACTGGCTATTAAGGTGATAGTAGTGGTACTACCTCTAGAGCTATAGCCCTATAAGGTAGAGGTAAAGGAGGTACCTAGAGGTTTCCCAGGCCTTCTCTGATAATGTCCTCTACATCCTTCCTAGTGAGAGGAGCTTGCTCTCAGAACAGATGGTCCTAGAGGTGGTGGTAGAGGGCTGATATTTACTACCCTCCTTAGGGACATTCTTCTCTAATTGTATAAACTAAAGAGGTCAGATATCCCTTTGCTCTTCCTTTGTAAGAGTACCTCTAAGGTGGTTAGCCTTTTAGTCAGGGGTAGAGGATAGGTGTCTTCAGGTTCCTATATGGGTTCCCTCGCTACTGATGCTATTGGATACAAGATAGAATCCATGGGTCTCTTATATTGACTATAGAGATTGTGGTAATATGTAGTATCATTTTCTACTTCCTTAAGATCCTTCTCAAGATACTTGATATGTTGGTTTAGTATTATCAAGGAAGCCATTTCTTATCCCATGATCTTTAGCTCAGTTTCCTTTACTTTTAGTTAAGACTAGAGTGAGATTTTATTGCCCTTTAGGGAGGAGTTCTTATCCCAAAGGTGATTATTATCCATTTGCAACTCCATGAGGAGTTGCAAGTCCTCTGCTACCTAAAGGGCCTCCATAGTAGTTCTTAGCTCCTTAATCAGGGAGGAGTTCTCTATCTCGAGCTGGTCTATCAGAAGAGAGTATTCTAGGTTAATTTGCTCCCTTATTTTAGAAGCCTGGAACTCATTCTTATCCTTCTGCTCCTTCAGGAGGTTCACCACTTGGAGAAGGATGGTAGTAACCCTTAGTGGAAATAAAATAAGCACTAGAGGAAGCTTTCTTCCTATCTGCTTATACATCAAGATGGTTGAGAAGAGGATGCCCTGAATTTCCTCCTTTTGCTTCTTGAAGTCTTCCAGAAGTTAGGACTTAATCTGTTAGTATACCTTATCTCCTATGAAGTCCCTTAGATAGAGAAAGGCTATATTGAGTTCAAGAAAGTTCTGTTAGATAGAGATTTGGTATTTCTCTATAAAGGCCTTTACAGCATCATCAAGCTCAATAGAGGTTTTGAGAATTTTCCTTCCCAATCATGTAGAAACTAAGGGTACTTGTCCTAGCTTATAGAGGATATTACCTTGGTAAAAGGTAAGGGCCATTGAGGCATCAGTCATGGGAGTGTTGTTACTAGCTATGACTTAAGAATATTGTGTTATAGATAGTATCTTTATGAAGGCTTGGTAACTTACATGTACTACTCAATAAGGTGTATTACTAAGTAAACTTATATATCTTAATGTCATAGTCTAGATCTACAAATACAAGTTCCTATATAAAGAACAAGAGAGAGAAGCAAAGTTCAAGATGTAGAATGAATATATTCTTAAGGCTTGTACCTAGTCTGTAGTCTAAAGAGGAAAGGAAAAGAGAGAATATAGAAGCAACTATTGGGGGGGGGGGGGGGGGGGGTAA
>JABYPW010002302.1:0-11707 GCA_016880775.1 Phymatotrichopsis omnivora | reverse complement strand
TTATTGCTTAAAAAAAAAAAAAAAAAAAAAAAAAAAAAAAAAAATCTGCACCTTTTGCCTATTTAGTCGATGCAGCACCAGATTGCGCATGTCTCGGGTACTGCAGATCCTATCTCACGGGCCTCTACAAGGGCTCCAACCACTTTCGTATATATATAGTTGCAACCTGGAAAGCCGTCCGTGTGTATCCCTGACGCAACCGAGTTCCAGAACTTTAACCACACCATGTACAGCACCCTCCAATAAGTAAGCATACGGTTTCTTGGCGTTCTTGATTGTCGCAACCTGGTACGCAGCTAAATTTATAGCTGTAATTCTCGCTTCGCTCAACATCACAATCTACAAAGTGTACCAGGTGTTTTCCCGGAAACAAATTTAACCTATTTTAGGTCAGAGGCTTTGTATGAAAGTTTTCGGTGAAAAATAATACGCTTTTTATTTCAGAGTAGATAAATACAAAAAAAAAAATACTATTATTAACTACCATGGTCCTTTTCCACACATCCAAATATTATTAGAACGTTATTGAAAATATATACGGTTATCTTGGCTATTGGACTAAATATTTCCTAAATTATTTTTATTTTAACTTTGTAATACGTTGAGAAATAGAAGATTCATTATGTATACAAAACTTCTAGTACTTGAGTATATCGTATAAAAACATTATGGTGTGTGCTAATCACTTGCTATAGCTCATTTTTCTTACTTTGGGAAAGTTGTTGGGGTTCGTTCCAGATGGGTTTCATTCCTCCTATCACAGAATTATAGACGAAATATATAAACCCTATATATATTATATATTTATATGGAGGTTTGTGGACTCAAAATACAACACACTATCATTAAATTATGAGAAATCATTTTTAACAATACCTAGATAATTATATCTTTTTTCTTTAACCTTCCTAGAATATTTGGATGTGGAAAAGGATCATGGCAGTTGACAGTAATAGCATTTTCTTGTATTTATCTACTCTGAAATAAAAGTTGTATTATTTTCTACAGAGAACTTTTATACTAGGTTTTTGACCTAAAATAGGCTAAATTGGTGCCTGGACAAACACAGCTATAAATTTAGCTGGGTACTAGGTTGCGACAGCCAAGAACGCCAAGGAAAACCGTATGTTCACTTATTGGAGGGTGCTGTACAAGCTTCACAGGACCACGGACGTAAGCAAGGATTTTGTGCCAAAAACAAATGATAACGAGATGGAGTACATATGCACGCTAGGCTTCCTGAGGAGACGTCCTTTGTATGCAATGATGCGTGTACTCAGGAAGTCGTGTCTTTCGCCAACCCCTGGCCTGCGCATGCATATGCATATGCTCAGGAAGCCTATCTGTGCAATATGGGCTGAAACACTGGCAAGAGACCTCCATAAGAAGGCTATCGAACCACGTCCACTCCACACTGTCCGATTCTATCAACCTGCTGTTCAGACAACCTGCAAATGCCTCGAAATTAGAGGCTTTTTGTTAGTTTCTTTGTGTATATTTGTTTTGACTATTTTTGCTGCTCGGACTTTCGGCCCAGTGCAATGCCCGCCAATGATGAATAATACCCCTGTCTGAACGGATGCGGCCAAAACTATAATACCTTCCACAACTGCAGTGGACATTTCCAATTCCTCGTCTGGCTTACGCAAGGAGATGTTCATCCGGTGAAACCAATAATACGACAGTAGCCTCGCGCGTCGCGATACCGCCGCGCGTCATAATTGTGGCCGCTTAGCCCAGAAGTTCAACCATTCGGGGAAGGGCTAAAGGGTCACCGCCGGGCCTGAAACGGGTTCGGGAATATTACCAGACGTCGCCACCTCCGCGCGGACTGGGAAGTGTTTTATTGTTCTCATGAGCATTGCGAGCGTACCCAGAATAGCTTTAGCCGAAGGATAATGCGGAGCAAACTGCAGATTGTATCATGGCAACAAGATTCCCGGAGAAAAAAGATCATGTGAGCCAAGGCTGAATCCTTCAGCTCGTCAGCTATTACACGCTGATACAAGATATTTCCAAGGCTGAAGGATACGGTTGGAATGGTATTTTTTTGTGGGTGGTTTCGTTGGGATTACCCTCTGATAATGTTTTATTGCTCTTCTTGTTTTTCCTCTACTACTATACTTTGCTAGTATTTTTACTGCTTTGGACTGTCTCGGATTATCCTGTGATTATGCTTATATCTAAGAAGTTGGATGACGTAGCTGTGGTTGAGCTATTTTGACGGATTTATTAAAAATGTGTTACTTTGGTCATTTATAGTTCCTTTCAATGTTTTAACTGTTATTTCTATCCCGTGATGGTCCGTCGGCACAATATTCTCCTTCTACAATTGGCTCTTGAATAGGCATATTTGATATGTTTATTGTAGGGATATGATTGCCACTTGACAAGATTCAGGTTTGCCTTCATTTTTTTGCCCACGACCAATGAAGGTGGTAATATAAGGGTTTTCTCTAGGTGCGAGCTTTTGAGGACTACACTCTTTGATGAATGTTCGTTTTTTGAAGGTGATAGAATTATTAACTCTTTATCTGAGTCTTAAATTAGCCGAGTGATAGCTCATGACTAACCAGTTATTCGTCATTATTGTTGTTTTTCATCCCTTTAGAATGCTTTATCTGCCGCTGAAAAATGAATAAAACACAGAATTAGCAAAGCATCATGAATTATATCAATTGCACAACTCTTTGATTTTCTTTGGTGAAACTATCACAGGGGAGGCATTCGATAAAAAGGAATCTTGAGTACAATAGAAAGTAATCCTAGATGAATCTTAGAAGATGCGTCATGCAGCCAACGGATCTACAGCAAAAACCTATTCGTGAGAAGGGGCAACTAGTGTAACTGTTGGTGTATCTTAGCTATCTAATCCAACCCAACTCTAAAAAAAAAAAAAAAAAAAAAAAGGAAAAAACTCTTAAGTGCTATTTACTAAAACTACTAATAATTTATATAAATAATTCCTAGAATACTAATAAAGTAATGGAAAAAAAAATATTAAGCACTACCTACTACTTCTTGTAGTTCCCTTGGTCACTATGATATATGTAGGTCAGGTATACTCAATTAAGAGCAAAGCTATAGTCATATATATAGGAGTGATACTCACCAAGTGCCATCAAGGTAACCTTTATATAGCAAAGCACCACCTACTATATATGCTAACTAATACATAGAAATCATTAACAAAATAAAAAAAAAATTCTGATAATCATAAAAGCCTATATTATAATTTATAACTTGTATAAGAGGATATGCTTCCCCCTTGGTTCACTATTGTACAAGCAGGGCATGTACATAAACTTAATTGCAAAGATATAGCCACATACATAGGAGTGATCTCACTAAGCACTGTCAGGGTAACCATTTATACAGCAAATATAACTTGTATAAGAGGATATGCTTCTCCCTCGGTTCACTATTATACAGGCAGGGCATGTACACAAACTTAATTGCAAAGACATAGCCATATATATAGGAGCAATCTCGCTAAGTGCTGTTAGGGTAACCCTTTATACAGCGATTGAGGTCATCAGTCATATTCACTTACAAGGACTGAACTAGTAATTAGGCAACCTTACATAGGCAGGGAAAACTTGCATATACTACAGAACCTACGACCAACTAGAAATTCGTGGTATAGAATGAGATAAGTATAACTTATATAAGAATTAACTATCTATATTATAATTTACTACCTGTATTACAATTTTCTACTATAATCTTCATTATCTTCTTTATATTTATCCTCTTATATAGTGTTATATTTATTATCATTAGCAGAATTAAGGAATAGTAGTAGTATATAACCTTATTACAAATATAGGAAGTATTATTAGTTAATACATTTATCTTTATAAGAGGTGTTATAGCTAGTTATTGTAAGGTTTCACTTACTAGTATATAGGATCAGGAAGGCTTTTAGGGACTAAGTTTCTTTTTATACATTCTACTATACTAGTACTTATTATGTACTTATTTTTGATTTCTTTTCCTTTATTCTGCTAAGGAAGAGAGGAAATAAGTAATATACCATAGTCTAGGACTTACTAGCTGTAAAGACTAGTTAGGAAAATTTAACTGAATAATCATCATTATATAGAACATTATTATACCACTTGAAAGATATCTACAAATAGTTTTCCCTTACTAGTTAGTGTTATTTGCTCCTATTATAACCCTAGAGGGGTTACACATATACAGCTATTCAACTATGGTACACAAGAAGTATTACATCACATCTTCACTTGCTAACTAGTATTAGGGTAATCCTTTTTATATGTATTATAATCATTAGTTGCATTTACTTACATAGACTCAACTAGTAATTATGGAATCATATATGTTCAGGGAAAAATCAATTATACTACAAAACCTATAACTAAATAGGAAATTATAGTATAGTAGAGGGAGTAGGATTTGAACCTACAACATTATACATTACTATACAATACACTAGAATAGCTATACCACTAATCTATTCTCCCCCTCCCTACTAGTTAGTATTACTTAGATGATTAAAAATATATACTATGGTAAATTTAAGTTAGAAATAGCCTAAAATTATTGATATAGATTATATGCTAATATTTATAGTAGTTATAATCTTAGAAGCTCTAATTAGTATGTTACTTGATGTTATCAATCTATATAGAATTATGATGATTATGATGATGATGATGATTATGATGATGATTATGATGATGATATTGCTTTTTCACTCAGTACACTATACTATAGCAGGGCACATACATCCTTTGACTCAGATAAGAGATAACTATATATAGGAGCATCAGGAAACACCTTTATATGCTTAGTCATTAGTCTATATTTGGGTAAGTGTCAGGGAAAACTCACTTATACTACAAAACCTATGACTGACTAGGAAATGATGGTATTTTAGGAGTGGCATGAGCAGGATTTGAACCTATGATATTGCAAATTTCTGCACATCTATATAGAATTATACAAGTAGTAACTTAATATGATATTTGCTATTAGTGAGTTTCTTGATAATGTATAGATAGGTAAAAGAAAAATAGTAGATAGTGTAGAGGATAGAAGATAAAATAAATCTCTAGGAGTAATAATTATAGTATTTTAATAATTTAAAAATAGAAGACTACAAGCTAATAAAATAGACCTTTAGCTATAAGACAGTAGTCTTATAATAATAATCAAAAGTGAGGAGGATAATTATAGAGGAGAGGGTGGTAGAAAAAGATTAGTAGAGGACACTGTGTAGGAAGGTAGTAGCTATAAGAGGATAGAGGGATAAGCTATATTAGAGTTATTATAAATAGAATTTATGGAGGAGTTAAGGAGGAGGAGGTTATAGGGAGTATTATACCTATACTAGTTTATAAGTAAGCTCTACTAAGTTCTTATATATAATAATTATTACAAAGTAGTATGATATATAATGGAGGATTTATTAGTACTACAATGCTAAAACTATAGAGGTTACATATAGAGATTGTACCTAGAAATAATACAATATGAAGTAAACAAAAAAAAAAAATTATTAATACTACAGTGGAAATAGCATTACATTGAAATAGTATAGTCCCTCTTTAAATTAGTTATTATAATATTGAATTATATAGTATACTACTGGTAGGATGGTATCTGCTTCTTAATATAACTAATATAAACAAATATATTAGAATAGTAATATATTTTTTTTTTCTTTTTTATTTTTATTCCTTTAACCCTATAGGGGTTATCAAAAAAATATCATGTTATCAAAAGCTATAGAGTAATATCTCCTCTAAAAATACATAAAAGTGGTATGGGGTTAGAACAATATAGTTGATGATAATGATGATGATAATTCACTTTTCCCCTTGGTACATAATAGGATTTTGATTTCCTATCAGTCACTATTATATGGACAGGGTGTGTATACTCAATTAAGAGAAAAGACATATTTACATACATAAGAGTATCAAGATATACCTTCATCTACTAAGCACTGTTAGGGTAACCTTTATATAGCCATTTTGTTTATTAGTCATATTTACTTATATAGACTCACCCAGTAATTACAGAACCATGTATAGTCAGGCAAAATTTACTTATGCTACAAAACCCATAACCAACTAGGAAATCATAGTATTAAGGAGTAGTGCAAGTAGGATTTGAACCTACAACATTACATATTACTGTATAATAACAGTAGGACAGCTATGCCACTAGACTATCCTCACCTCCACTTAGTACATAATAGGATTTTGATTTCCTATTAGTCACTATTATATAGATAGAGTGTGTATAGTTAATTAAGTGCAAAGATATAGTTATATACATATGAGCATCAGGATATACCTTTATCTGCTACCTTACTACATAATAGGATTTTGATTTCCTATTAGTCACTATTGTATGGACAGGATATATACACTTAATTAAGACAAAAGACATAGTCATATACCTAGGAGTATCAGGATGTATCTTCATCTACTAAGTACTGTTATGGTAACCTTCATACAGCTATTGTATTCATCAGTTGCATTTGCTTACATGTAATCAACCAGTAATTAGGGAACCAAATACAGTTAGGGAAAACTTACTTATACTACAAAACTTATAACCAACCTAGAAATCATATTATTAAGGAGTGGTGCAAGTGGGATTTGAACATACAACATTATACATTACTATATAATGATATCAGGACAGCCATA
Source organism: Phymatotrichopsis omnivora (assembly GCA_016880775.1). Taxonomy (NCBI): domain Eukaryota; kingdom Fungi; phylum Ascomycota; class Pezizomycetes; order Pezizales; family Rhizinaceae; genus Phymatotrichopsis; species Phymatotrichopsis omnivora. The sequence continues at coordinate 5,018 of JABYPW010002302.1, read as the reverse complement.
CCACTAGACTATCCTCACCCCCTTTGGTATATAATACTATTACAGGATACATATATCCTTTATATCAGATAAGACCAAACTATATATATGAGTATTAGGAATTACCTTTATATGATTAGTCATTATTTCTCATTTATGTAAGTATATAGGAAAATTTACTAAAGATATAAACTTAGACCAACTTAAAATTCAGGTATATTAAGAGTGGTAGTAGTGGGATTTGAATGATTAGCAATATGGTTAACATATATCACTTTATATAATATCTCAATATTGTACTTAGTTATAGCTAAGTTAATAATTTATACCAATTCCCTAAATATATACCCTTACATATTATATTAAGTGCTACCTATTAAAGCAACTCATTTATATAAATTACTAGAACCCTAATATATAAAAAAAAAAATATTAAATAGTAGTCACTAAAACTTCTAATTTATATCAATTTATATTGCTTGTAAAAAATTATATTAAGTGCTACTAACTGAATATTCTACTTTATATATAGAGAATACCAACTGAAAAAAAGAAAGTAAAAATAAATCTTCTAATATTACTAGAAGTATACCTCATAAATTAGAACCTTAAACTTCTCTATCCTATTTATCCTCCTTATTATACTTTTTGTTCTCTTCTTTGTCCTCAAGATTATAATTGACAAAAATAATAGTAGTATATTCAAGATTATCAGGGACAGGGAGTAGATTGATGTACTACTTAAAGTAAATCTGATTTTGACCACTATATATACTAATAAATTTCTTTAGTAACTACCTCATGTATACTACAAGAGACTATAATAAGTCATATAATATAGCACTAGGTATACTAGTGGTATGAGAGACATCTACTAAGTTTTATTCTTCTTTCTCTAGTATACCAATTCATTGACTTTCTCTACTGTCATTCTACTCCTATATGTTCTTATTTCTATCATTGCTATTCAAGTTAGTAGTGATGTTATCATTAGTATAATGAGGAGAATAGTAAAGGTTTTCTTTAGAAGGCTATTCAATGCATCTACCAAATCTTGTATTATAATTAGGAGGCTAGGAAAGCTAAGGGAGTTGTGGTACAGCTGTAAGTTTCTAGATATAATATGTATACATCCAGAAATTTTTTTTCTTTTTTTTAGTAATGATGTTAGAGTATGAGGGTTAAGGTATGATATATCATATTGTTAACACCATGGGTAATTACATAATATTCAGATATATAACTAGCAAAATAAAATTAAAAAACTAAAAAATCAGGGATAAAGAAAGAGGGAAAAGAAAAGAAAGCAGAGTTTTGATAGTTTCAGCTATCATAGGAAATTTCTTTGAAGTGGATCAGTTAAAGCTCATGGTGCCAAATTCTATTAGAATTATGACTTCAAGTTTTAAAGAGGTATACAGAAAACATGATAATATTTATTTCAATACGAGTTTATTCCTGATAATAAGAGTGGAGCTAGCATTTTATGTCAAAGGTTTAGATGCTTCCATACTGCATTATTTGGTTTTTCTTTTTCTTTTTGTCTCTTTGGGTGATAGTTTAATAAGCTATCAGTTGGGTTAATCTAGTGCTTTGATGCTGTCAGGCCTCCGATCTAAAAAAATTTTTTTTTCAAAGGAAATGGATTATATGCGAGCAATTTCTAATGACATGCATCGGTTTGCTATTGCTGAATTCCTTTAGAGTGTTCTACGCATAGCCTGTCATCCGTTGAATATGGCTGGGGACTCTTATGGACAAAAATTCGATCCCGTAAGTGTTCACACCAAATAATGATTACCTGCGCCTGATACCTCTCAAGGCAACGCAATATAAGCCGTGTGTGAGCCAGTTGTTTCAATTCATATGTCTACCCGTCTGCTATCCTCCATGTATGGTAAGGAGAAATGAATAGTTTTAAATATATATAAATTATCCCGTTAGTAATTGTAAAGAGGCTTGAAAAATGTAACTACCCCCCCCAAAATATACATATATTGGGCAATTTGAAGCGGATATACACAATTAACGTAAGCTACACCCAACGAATACATATACATGTAATGGCTCTCGCTGCAATGCATGAGCAGCTATTTCTGTATTGCCAATTTTTTTGTCCTCGCGAGCAATGCGAACTCATAGAAATTTGCCCACAAAGTTGCGAAGAAAACGATGCGACGGTGCTACTAGTAGTAAGTAGCCCGACACCGCAAGGTATAACGTTTCCCTTTGGACGCAGCAAAAGCATGTATCGTGGGTATCCATTTTTTCTGCTGTAAGACGAACTTAAGTGGTGACATCATAAAAGGTACAATTGAAATAACAAAGACCTCCATCTTATGAAAAATAATTGTAAAGTATATAGTGAAGGAGATCCAAATCATTCAGGAAAGTTAAATATAAGCCAAGAAAGCACAATACTGAAGCTACCAAAACCAAGAATATGTGTGGAGTTTCCTTACTGGTACCTACAGCTACCAATGATTTATAGCCTTGCTTGATATTATGTTTATAGCCTTGCTCTTCACATATCCCTTATATACAGTTTTGTTTACTTTTTTCCGAATCAATTTCTTACCAACAGTGCCATAACATATCAGAAAAGTATCGCTTTGCGATACGTTCTTACCCATGGATATTGTCCTGCCTTTAAATAATTCTCACATTTGAGTTATCACTGTAAGGAAGTATCGAAACATTGCCAAAATGTCTCTCTCGAGGTAGAATCCAGCCATGCCTAGAAATTTGAACGGGAAAATTTTTAGAAGAATCTCCTTGCTGTACTTGTTAATTCGGACAATTTTTTATAAAAATTTTTTTTTTTCCTTTTTTCATTGGTGTGAAATTTCTCGAAAAGAGTAGACAAACGATTTTCCGGCACTAACTTTGAGTAACTCATGTAGGCTTACAAGCATCTGAGGCGAGTGATAAACTGTGACTTTGGATGGAATGTCGCTTCTGGGCGGGACAAAGGTGTGGAAAACGGAAGAATGCGTGTCGTGGAGTAGTTCATGGGTCTTCCCCGAAGAGTAAGGTGGTCCGCAGTGAATCGACTCGAGCTCGTGGTTCGTGGGAGCGAATGAGACAAAGTAAGAACATATACTTTCCAACCAGAAAGCGAGCATCCCAGTTACCCATGGTAGGCGAAATCGGCCAAAGCCTCCGTTGAACAGCGGTGCGGATCCACAAAGCAGATTCAAGTATGGATTTTGCATGTCGTACTGGAATACGGCGCGGGGTTCACACCTCTGTCAAATATTTTATGTTGTAAGATTAGATGACGGTGCAGTGAAGGACACGAAATTACGCGCGCTCTCCTATTTTTCTCAGAGAAACAAGGCATATACAGTGCTTTGGATTAGGCCCAGTACCGCATTCTCAACAACACGAGCTCTGCAAGTCCAACGCGAAACATTCGGCAGTCGCTTCATGTCCACCTCGAAGTTATCCAGTAGCATGTGCATTCCAGAATGGCAGCGCTGTTCAACGGAGGCTTCGACCGATTTGGCCGTCCATAGCTTACCGAACACTACTAAGACGCAGCTGAAATTTTTATCCTCTTGGATGGTTTCTTTTTCCTTTTTTTTTTTTCTTTTTTCTTTTTTGCTCTGCACTTTTCGATGATCGTTTCCCCAATCAGACAATCGTATCGTTGGGTAACAGTAGCTCCGGCCCTTCCATCTGCGAACCTTGGTAATGGATGACATGTCCGTTGGATAATTAGCACGCTGCGTGGCCTACGTATCCCCTTGAGCTAATAGTTTAAAGTCCACTGCTACTCCTCTCTTGTTTGGTATTTCACGACTATGTTGTCCATGGCGCTTTTTTTGATTGGCAATGATTGACCATCTAAAACAGTGTGGCATCGGGTTCTCGGTGCCTTAATAGTCCAAGGGAAGAAAAGATTTGCTTTTCTTTTTTTTCAGGCGTAAATTAGGGATGTCCACTTCTGAAGTGGCGCCGAGAACCACGTGCTTGGCGGCGGTGTGCATAGAAGTGTTCCCGTACGATAATTCGAGATTCTGCTGCCATGGGGATCTGCTCCGTCGCGAAACCTGTAGGCTACCACAACTGGTCGCATTTTCGAGAAAAGAAAAAAAAAAAAAATAAGCGGCAGTTGCTTGTGGTTCAACCATTGGTTGTTCTTGTACATATATCCGTATTTGAATAATACGGCATTCAAATCCATCCCTTCCAGAACCTCGGTTTTTTTTTACTGGATGTGTAGGCCTCCCGACCTGTATCGCGGAAGAATGCGGAGAACATGGCAGGCATAGTATATATGTAATCCACACGCCGCCGTTTCCGCAAACCCGGGAATATTAGTGACTACATAAGATGCATAGGGTACATGTAAATGTCGCCGCATCCTCGTTACCCGCACTTGCGCCGTCTCTCGCAGCCAAAGGTCGACAACAGCGGGCTCAGACATGTACATGTACACATCTACACAGGTAGCCAGAGATACCGGTTAAGACAAACGATAACCGTCTTCTCGGAAGCACGGAAGGCACAGGCAGAGAGGTACATACATGCAAAGTACATGTACATAACTCAACATGTATTGAGGAGAGCACATGCACATGCACAAAGCAGAGCAGAATGCTCGTGGACAAAAAGTCGGTGGGGGTGTGAAGGCAATCGGCCGACAGTTGCACATACAGCCAAGAGCTGTGGCTGCGCCTCGATCGCGATTACATACGTACGCGTGTGAGTTGCACGGAAATTCCCCGAATGCCGAGTACACCGCCACTTTGCGCCTTCCGCACATCCCCGTTGTGTTTCGATTCTTGTGCATCTCCTGAGTCGTGCATCACTTGCTTCTCTCTCCTCTCCCTCTTTCCCTTTGTTGTCTCTCGCTTTCTCCCTCCCACTTCGCTCCGTTCCTTTCCATCCTCCAGCAGAGAAATTGCATCTCGTACCTCCATCGAGAAGCGACAGCCAGTCTGAGCTTCGGCCGTCTATCGGAAGTCCGGAATCGCAAGCCCTTCAGAGCACAGACGCGCGTCGGAAGCTAGGACCTCGGAGTCAGAAGGGAT
>JABYPW010002301.1:0-11710 GCA_016880775.1 Phymatotrichopsis omnivora | reverse complement strand
AGAGTTTTTTTTTTTTTTTTTTTTTTTTTTTCTTCTTCTTCTTAAAACAATGTTTGGAACCATTTTTTTTTTTATTTTTTATTTTTTATTTTCCTTTCCCTTTCCGGATTTTTATCACAACACAAAATCCGCTCAACTACACCTCATATCTTGATCATGTCTCTAGAAATAGAAAAATCGTCGACTGTCATTTATTGCGAAGCGCACTGTACTCTCTCACCGCCACCGTGGTGAGCGTCTTCATCATCTTCCATTGTAGCGTTTGCGTTGACGCGTGCCTGCTGGCTCTGGTCGACTTCTTGGAGCACGACGTCCTCCACCATGGCATCTGCGGGAATCTCGGGGATTTGTCGCGGGGGAAGAATTTGCTCGAGCTTGGCAATCTTCTCTGGTCCGTTGAAGTGATCAGGGGGAAACTTAACATCAAATTGGATGTAAAGGTTGCCATAGTCGTGGTGGCGGTACGAAGGCATTCCTTGGCCGGGGACCACCTTGATGGCGCCTGCGGAGGTGATTAGTGAGTGTATTCGGTCATGCTACTATTGGTGAATATTTTAGGATGTATTTACCTGGAGAAATGACTTCGCCAGGAGTAATGGCAACCGTCAACCAGCGGTCGTCGAGGTGCTCAATACCGATTGTTCCACCAGCAAGCGCTGTCAAAAGATCGATCTCTGCGTGGTAGTACAGGTCATCTCCCTTCCGCTGGAATCTCTCGTGAGGCTTCTGCTCGATTACGAAAATAACGTCTCCGGGAATGATATCGGGGCCTTGATCTCCCTCACCGCTGAAGGTGATTTTTTGGCCATCTTGCATACCCTTGTCGACGTGTACGTGCAGCACCTTACGCTCCGCAACCGTCTTCTTTCCGTGACAGGCCTTGCATCGGTCCTTCTCCTTGATGATCTCTCCCTCTCCGTTGCAGTCGGGACAAACGGTCTGGAATCGCTGAATCATGGGTCCCATCTGGCGCATCATCGTCTTCATACCAACACCATTGCAGCCCGAACATTTCCTGACAGCGCCCTCCTTTCCACCACGCCCATCACACTTCGAGCAGATGACGCTTTTCTGTAGGGCGAGCTTGGACACTTTGCCTTTGTACAGGTCTTCCAGGGAGACTTTGTGGACATGGACGATGTCTCGGCTCTGATTTGTAGAATATTAGTCGAGTATTCGACCAAGATTAGAGTAATTAGATATTGTGACAAGGCCGAAACGTACTTTCTTTGGTCCTTGAGGCTGCATTCCTCCACCAAACATTCCACCCATACTACCACCCATGCCTCCAAAGAACTGTGAAAACAAGTCCTCCGCCGACATGCCGCCACCCATGCCGGCATCACCAGACAAGCCCTCCTCACCATACTGGTCGTAAACAGATCGTTTCTGAGTATCCGACAATATTTCATAGCTATTTGAGCCTCACAGCTGTTAGTAATCTCTAGCCAATCGACATGCGGCTTGGTGGGCAAGGGTCGGAGAACATACGCATGCCCTATCTCTTTGAATTTTTCGGCTGCATCTGGATTGTGCGCATTCTTATCTGTAAAGGCGCAAGGTTAGTTCTAGATCACCAGCGTTCCGCCCACTCCAGTGCGTACAGCCGGTCCACTGTTTTGTATGGAGAGGGAAGAAGGAGAGTTCGTACCAGGATGATATTTCTAATTAAGGCGCGCCTTTTGTCAGCATGTGAATTGGGAGTTACGGCAACAACAGCAGCAAACATGGAGAGATGAAAATTAACATACCATAGCAAGCTTCCTGTAGGCCTTCTTGATCTCGGACTCGCTGGCACTGGGGTCCACCTCGAGGACCTTGTAGAGCCGGTTTTTCTCTGCCTTCCCAGACATCTTCGCTATACTATTTATCGACTAAGGGGAAGATCAAAAATATATTACGGTGCAAGTATGTAAGATTCGAGCAGTGAATTCGTCGAGTCGGGTACAGGCTGTCTGGAGAAAAAGGGTTGCGCGGAGCTAGGTTGGTAGCAACTTTTTTCCTTTTTTTTTTTTTTTTCCGCCCCTTTCTCCTAACCTATCTTTTCCCCTTCCCTTCGATTCGATTCGGTAAAGTTAAGGTGAAGTGCGGAGGGTGGGACGTGGGCGAGGGGAGGGGAGCGTGGGGCCTTCTCTATTTATTTTGGTTTGGCTTTATTTTCGGTTCTCGAGGGAAAAGTCCTGGGGTACGTGCGTATGTAGGTAGTAAAGAAGAAACGAGGTCGGAAAGTAAGAGGGAGAGGAGAGAGAGAAGGAATTATGGGGGGTTCGTTCAGGTGTGTGAGAAAGCGGCGGGAAGAAGCGGAACGGCTGGGAGGATGGATTGGGATGCCAGGAGCGTTGGATGCAGAGAGACGGACTTCAGAAGGAACGAGTCTGGCTGGCTTTAGGTGCCCGTTGTTCTTCTTATCCTTCTGTGCCTTTCGTTGCCTTCTTCCATTGCTTTTCCTTCTCGCTGAGCCTGCATGCGCCTCCAGAGCCGGGTGGAGCAGTCGAGCGCTGGCCTGGGGCCCCTGAACGCCGCCTGGGGCCCTCCAGGGAGCTGCCACCTGCAGCATGCACAGCGCTGTTGCGCAAGTGGAGGGGTAGCGCTGGCACCCCCGGCCCACCTGATTGGTGGCCTCCCCCCTCTGGATACGCACTGGAGCCCCCCAAATCAGAGAGAACTAATCCTTCTTCGAGCCATGCGTGCGCCCAAAACCTTCCATCACCTTCCAAAGAGCTCGAGTCATTTCTACATGGCGAATCCCCCACCAGGCGAGCGATTGTGTGCTGGGCGAGACTATGCCGTGCATACACTACATCTGGCCTCTACACACTGTGCATTCTGCATAGACAGATCACTTCAGCAGACGCAATTTTATGTATTGCCCTAATGTTAGAAAGATACCATCGCCAGCTCGCCGGCTCTCGCAGAAGGTGTTTGCCTGCTTTTGTTTTGGCCGTACATATTGCCCGGGCTGACACCCCCATCGACACCGAGAGAAGCCTCTTAAGCAATCGGTTTCCACGGGCTTCTGTCGTGCACTTCTTCCTTCTGATTCTGGCTTCCAGACCTGCGGCTGCCTCGTTGAACTTGACTCAGATCCGCCTCCGCTAATCCCTGCCTTTCCCCTCTGCGTCCACCGCCAAGAACCGTTATCGATGATCTGATAATAGCTGCTGGTGTTTTCCATCTTCTTGCGGCTCTTGCTTACCAAGCCGAATCTTAGCTTGCTCTGCCCGTGCTTTTTCCGATTTCTCCCAAGATATGTGCCTACCGGGGAATTAATTTCCCGGGCCAGAGATGGCGAAATTCACACAGGTGGGTTTAACTTTTTCCAGCCGCAACAGCGGGTATCTAGACCTTCCTTTCGACGTCGTGGAACTCTGTTCCCTGGAATCGGTGATGGCCTGCATATGGAGGATTTCAAATTTCAATCTATGTACCTCGTACATGTATCACATACATTCATCCTCCTCCTACATAGTCAATTTTTCAAGAGCCTGCTTGGGGGACAGCGGATAAAGTGAAATTAAAAAAAAAAAAAAAAAAAAAAAAAACCTATCAACGTCATCAGAATTTTAATGCAGCAAGAAGCTCTAACCAAAAAAAATATTTATTAAAAAAAAAAAAAGTCAAAACTGGCCACGACTATTCTCTCGCACACAGGAAGGCTACCACAGCTTGTCCCATCGACTCGCCAGGTGGCTCAAATCAATGGAAGCGGGAAAGTCTCCCTTATGTAAGGGCCAATTCCCCGAGCTCTTGCCCCCAGTTCTTGATGTCAGTATGCATAACCCGGAGCGAGCCTCCTCTAACGGCAGCAGGGGCCGGATCTTGATTGGTCGACACTAACGGCTGTATCGTAGGTCGGTGCGCACAGAGACTTTTGTCAGGAGGGGTGCATATGCAAGCGGAGCAACTTTAATTTTCTATGGAAAAGCTTGCTGGGTGTGAAACGTGTTCTGGTGGACGTCATGTGGAGAGTACCAATCATGGTACGTCATTCGGTTGACATGTGGACGCTGCGCAGAATGTGAGCGTACGCATGCCGCGGGGCCATGACGATGATTGAGCTTTGAGCCTGGACTTGGATTTTTTTTTTTTTTTTTTTTATTTGTCGGAGAGGTTGCGTTTATTATAGCGTAGTGTTCCAGTTATGGGCTTTTTATGGCTATCATACGTTGCCGAAGAAGGCGTTTGGTAATTTTCCGTAACTTTTTTTTCTTTTCTTCTCCCCCTCCCCTCCTTTCCTTATTCATTTTCGTTATTCAAATTGCTGTAAGAGCGCGAAAAAAAAAAGGGGTAACCAGGCATGACTCCAACAGGTGGGGAGTCCACAGCCCATACACAAACCACCTCCCCCCAGCAACATCCACCCCAGCAACAAAGCAAAGGTTTCAGAAGCCAAGGAAGAGAAAGAGGCAGGGACTGCTGAACCATCCTTGTGCCTCGTCCAAAATTCTCCCGACTACGTAATGGCAGAGCTAAAAATACGTAACCCACAATCACCACGTATCACTCACTTTCATCGAGTGATGTGCCGTGACTACTATATTGCGTAAAGTATTGAGAGACAGGCAAAGTCGCTCGCTATGCAAGGTAAATACGTTAATATCTCATTGGTTTTGACACTGGTGATGCTAAAAATTCGTTAATATTCGCAGCTCATACAAATAACCTCTCGTCACGGTCGACAGTTGCATGTGAAATTCCACAACGGTAACAACGTACGGGATCCGAGTTTTTTCCCGAGCCATCAATGCCAACGATATTTTGCCGTGCACGTCGTAAAGCAGTACTCCACGAAGCCACCGCGGATACGTTGGGCAAGGAACAGTATAAAATGAATGATATGATGAATACGAAAAAAAATTAAAAATAAAATTTCCCCGAAAGATGGTTGCAAATCGCCATCCAGCCTATTACATAACCTGTGTGCTCTCACCTTCTCGAATTGAGGACCTTTTGTGCATAGACATTTGATACCACAATACATGATAGATCCCTACCCCCAAACTCCGGCGGTTGTAGAGCCGGAGCACAACCTTCTTTGCGCGGAAGTGTAAGCTTAAAACTATCCGCGGTAAGAAATGCATATGTCTGTTATTGACATGGTAATAGCTAAGCTGGCTCTTCGGCTAAGAAAGCCACAAATGAGTCACGAATCATGGTCGAATAACAAGAAGCAGAAAGAACGAAGACTACTTTGTGTTGTCTTGAAAAATCCAAATCCCTTTATTACTGGTTCCACATGGGTTTTTATACATGCGATTCTCGGAGATTCGTTTATACGTAGCTGTGTGCCTTCGTGATTTCTCATCTCGTGCAGCAGTCCAAAAGCAGTCACTTTGCAAAGTATACCAACCTCCAAATTTCTCCGAGAAAAAACTCAGTCACCGTCCAGGCCACCATTGAGCCTACTTTTTAACATCTGCGACACGCACAAGCATGCACAGCCTTAATTTTGTGATGAACTTCACGTTGTGTAGGGACGAGCAACGGCATCTCATTAGATTCCGCACCTTTTGCACCGCATATTATAATCCTAGTTGGCGGTACACATGCACGGGGCAATATTCGGCCTTATCCGCCGTTGAAATAAGATTTATGCCAAAATGTGCTTTACGCGTTAAAGGATATAAAAACGCGCGCATGCGTGACCCATCGAGGATACACTTGCAGGACCATGCACAAAACTATCTTGAAGGGATTTGGCACATGCGTCTGAAGATGGAAGAGGCCAAATGAAAGCTATACCTTGAGTACAATTGAAGTTGAAATGCCCATGCTTATTTTTGTATCTCGAGTAATCACCGTAAAACCACCGTTTCGACGGTTTTAGACCGGGTCTACAGAACAGATGACCCGATATGTCTATATCGCAGAGGGATGCTTCAGGATCCTTATAGTGCATTTTGCGCAAACATGTATTACGGAGTGTTCACGATATCCCAAACCATGCTCTACAAGCTTAACCGTGGAAAGCAAGAAGCCGAACGAATAACTATGGATTGAAGTATATTATTAAAAGCGAGTGACATAACATGATTTTGGGTACGATGTAAAATAATATAACATGATTCCACTCAGCCAAAACGTTTCGGATTACTTTTGTTGCGGAGAAAACTGTAAGGTGCCTTGTCTGGAGGTAGCGGCGGCTCGGAGCAGGCGAATCATCTTGAAAGCTTCGTTTGGCCGAAGACGGAGAGAGGCTGTATAGTTCTCGAGAAATTATCGAGGAGCTCGAGGAGGAGACATTGTCGAAATGTGTCTAAAAAGGGTGATTCTCAGAGCATTGAAGCGGTGAGTGCAGCCATATCAATTTTGCGGGGTAAAGTTTGTATCACCATAACCGGCATATACTCGATGATATATACACCAGCTAAGGGGACTGAACAAAGCAAATCTGTGGTGACTAATGCGTCGTCGACCGGATAAGCGTAAGCGTGCGCCGTAGGTGGAAACGAATAGAAGGCTGTATCAAGTGGAAGAAACTAAAGTTATATGTGCAACCAAGAACAACGAAACATCCAAGGCAGACTCGTTGCACTTGCACTACACTCGCATCCTCCTGGGCGCCGACACCTACAATATATACGTGCACACACCTCTCTCTTCCCCTTCGTGAGCTCTGGACTTTAAATTAGAGTATAGTGGTGTACTAGTACTCCACCCATTTCTCCCGGGGTTCTCCACCAATTACCTGGTATCTGCCAGCCCACTAAGATCAGCTTGAAATACCCGAGAACTAGCGGGTCATCTTACCTCTTCATCACCCAACATGCCTGCCTACGATATCGAAACCCAATGGTATTCTGCCTCGAACTGAAATGCTTAGCGAATCGCTAAGCTTCACCTGGAGGTAGCGGGAAAATCTTTGTGCGATACACGCTACATATGTATACTAGAGTAAGAGTGCATCTAGTTTTGTCGATTGCAAAAGCTCTGATACGAACCCGAAAATGAATAAAGCCGTGGCTAGTAGAGGAGAGTGGGAGATAAGCTGCGGGGCAAGCACGCGGGAGTTGGTTTTGAACATGTTACCCTGGTCTATTGTACAGGAGCAGAGCAGTTCATTAATCAAGCCTGGGAGGCGTTTGTTTCAGAGCTGGAGCACTGCTCGCGGTAATGCCCATGTTAGTGTTATTATCTAAGCAAGCCGATATCGTGTGCATATGTAGAGTACTCTATAGTCCACCGGTTTGTCAGCCATTGCAAACGAGAAGCGCGATATTACGTGTAACCATTCGAGCCAAGCGTTCCGGTGTTTCGAAATCGGGCCTTTCCCTTTCGCGATTTTGATGCTCCGTACAAATTCATTACTGCATCATCGATAATCCACGACGTACCTGATTGTCACAGTTGTCCTTGTCGCAGATGTCACCCGAAGCTCCCCGACCCGGTCACGCCATCGAATCCTCTAGGTTTGGAGAGAGATGTCCCAGCATCTTGTCTCTTCAGACCAAGTGTCCTAATCAAGATTAACGATCTTGCATCTCCGTAGCGCTACGTAGACCGTGTCCGTCGCCAGAGACACGTATCGCTTAAACACCAATTACATGTAAACTACTTTATATGTATGTAATCATCCGGATGAAGGTACGTCCTGACGCTCCTATGTATGTGACTATGTCTCTGCTCTTAATTGAGTGTACACGCCCTGTCCATACAATAGTGACCCATGGGAGTCGCATTTCCGCCAGGGAAAGAACAGCGACTTATACGTACTAGTAACAAGACAAAAAATTACGGCATCAGAAACCGGCATGCATGCGGAGTACTTGTACATGAACATGTAATCAATATTGCCAGTGAACCACAGGTCAAGGAAAAAATAGGGCGGTCATTCGTCAACCGCTTTTACTAACACTCTTCTTCAACCTTAGCGAGTATTTATCAACACGGAGTCACTAGGGTAGTAAGAAAAAAGAAAAGAAAGAAAAAAAATTGTTATTAATTACATCAAAAAGGAAAAAGGAAAAAGGAAAAGGAAAAAGTAATATGTAACATTATTCATACAAATTGCAATACATATCCTGCTGTAGATTCATTCTAAATTAGCTGTTTTCCCTAGCTTTTTCAAAAAGAAATATGATTGCAGAAAAAATTCTTCCTTATTTATCCAATTTATTCTATTGTAGTGCACCAATCAGGATATTACTAGTTGATCTAAAAATAAACTATTATATTTCAGTTATTGTCATTAGTTGTTATATCCATGGCATTATCAGCAAGGCAGAAAGCCCATATAATAATATATGAAGTATTTTATTCAATAGTTAGTAATATATATCTATACATACCATTTTCATTAAAATATATCAATTACTACCTATAAATAGTATTAGTAGAATTGTATATTGTATATATATATGTATATACTAGGGCTTGCTGTATGAACGTTACCCTGATAGTACTTAGCAGATGAAGGTACATCCTGATGCTCCTATGTATGTGACTATGTCTTTAATCTTAATTAGGTGTACATACCCTATCTATATAATAGTGACTGAAGGAATCTAAATTCCTATATATTAGGGCTTTTACTAGTTAAGTCCATGTAAGTGAATATAACTAATAGACATCAGATTCCTTAAGCAACTTTAATGCTAAAGAACTACGGCATCATACTCAACTAAGACCATATGATATAGGTTTAGTAGCTCCGATTTCGCTTAAGCATGTTCAGATTTACACCTTTTTAGGTCTAAGTGTGATTCCCTGAGCATACCTAAGGTATGCAGGTAGATACAGCAATAGGCTGAGGAGTCTATAGACTAGCTTAAGCTGCCCTCAGGTTAAACCATTGATTACCTTCCTTAGAACTACTAGGGTACTTATACCTTAAAGGAATTCAGCTTTTGCTGGCCTTCATTGATACCTAAGTAGACCTCTTAGAGATAAGTCCTAGTTGCCTCCACTACTATCACACTTATTAGTACTAACTACTACTCAGTGCTTTAATCTAGAGTGATGGGAAAAGGATACTAGTAATGTATTAACTAGGCCCTCACTTCCTCGCCCCTAGTGAATACAACTAATAATTATAATAGCTATATAAAGGTTACTCTAATAGCACTTAGTAGATGAAGGTATGTCCTGATGCTCATATAAAACTATATCTTTACTCTTAATTAAGTGTATATACCTTATCTATATAATATTGAGGAAAGAATCTAAATTCCTATATACTAGAGCTTTGCTATATGAATGTTACCCTAATAGTACTTAGCAGATAAAGGTATATCCTAATACTCCTATATATATGACTATGTCTTTGCTCTTAATTGAGTGTACATGCCCTATCCATATAATAGTGACCAAAGGAATCCAAATTCCTATATAGGAATTTAGATTCCTTTAATCAGTTACTATTGTATAGTAAGTGTATGTACACTCAATTAAGAGCAAAGACATAGTTGTATACATAGGAGCATCAGGATGTACCTTTATCTACTCTAAATTCCTATATACTATGGCTTTAGCTATATAAAGGTTACCCTAATAGAACTTATCAGATAAAGGTATGTCTTAATGCTTATATATATATGACTATGGCTTTACCCTTAATTGAGTATATATACCCTATCCATATAATAGTGACCAAAGGAATCCAAATTCCTATATTCTAGGGCTTTACCATATAAAGGTTACCCTAATAGCACTTAGAGGATAAAGGCATATCCTAATGCTCCTATACATGTAACTATGTCTTTACTCTTAATTAAGTATATATGCCCTATCTATATAATAGTGACTTAAGGAATCTAAATTCCTATATACTAGAGCTTTATTTTTGGTATATACTATTATATAATTATATAGCTAGTTTTTGTTTCTTTTATATATATAGTAATAAATAAAATATAACTAACCTTCTATTAGAACTATACATATTAGTATATTATGAAATTAAAATCTCCCTCTCTCTCTATCATAACTACACTTTACATCTACATAAGTTTCTAGTATTAGATTAATAAGGTAAGATTTTATCTATATAGTAAGTTAATTATATTAAAAATATAGTACTAGTACTTGATATATAAATTACCTAGGCTAGGACTAGTATATTAAAAAACCAGCTTCTCTATTACAATATACTTAGTTACTAAATTTAGAAAACCTTAATACTATGAAAACTATTATGATATATTATGATGGTCATTATTAGCCTAACCCTCTCCTCAACCTCTTACTACTATGGAGTAAGCTTCCTCTTTAGTTAAAACCCTCTCTAATTTCCTCAGAGCCCATTTATTCAATATAGTTAGAAATGTAGTCACTTCTAGAGGTGCTATAGTACTCTCCTATAATAAGAAAGTACTTGATATAGTGCTTTAGTTAGCTTAACTAGACTTATATAACCCTACTCTCCCTAGCTTTTTATAGTCTATTGAAAAGATTTAATAGTCTATTTCTACACTTTAAGTTATATAATAGTTACTTGAATAATGTCTTAATTGTGATAGATCACCCTATATAGAATATATAGATTTAGTAAAGATACCTTATATATGCTTCATAAATGCTACTGAGTGAACTTACATATCTCAGCTAAATGAACGGTTAACTAGAAGGTAATATTTCCTAAGAGTTCAGGGTAGACTTTGTGTTAAAGAGAAAAGATGAATATATTCTTTAAGGCTAGAAGATAACTCAAGGCTTTTATAATGGTGATTACAGAGAAGACAATGTGTTACAGGAACCTCTCTATAAGTTCCATGTGCCAGTCAGCTATCCTACCCAACATCTCAAATCAACTCGGAGACATGAGCTAAAGATCAGGTAACTTGTCCACAAGGCAATTCTCCTTGTTGTGTACAGTGTACCAATCTCTATCCGAGATCCAACCTGAAAGTGATTGCTTCTTGAGGTCCATTACCTAAGAGATAAAGGCTGGGGATCAGGAACTTGCAAACTAGGCAACTCTCAATATCGTGTACAGTATACCAATCTCTATCTGAGATCTAACTTTGAGAATTGTAACTCCTCTAATACAAGTTCTCTAACCTCAGATAGATGAAGGAACCACTTATCTTGTTAAATAATAGAAGTGGTTATATACCTATGAATGGCTGCGCCACCCTCTAGATCACCTGATCAACATCAAGCAAACACCATTCCCCTTCTTATATAGCTGAGAAGTATGTTCCGGTCTTTAGAAGACCGTCGACATAACTCAGTCCTTCAATCCATCATCAAGATAACTAAGACAATAGGAGAGAGGCAAATCACTATGCAATAGGTACAGGTTTCCCTGCACTAGGCCAGTCACCCCTACCTGGGGGTAGTGATAGAGTTAACAAGCCTAGGTAAGACAACGAATATAATAAGTAGCCCGTATCTTACTTCGTTAAGCATGAGGATTAGTGATGCTGATGATGAACTTTATTGATCATAAGAAGGTCATCATAGAGGTAGCCTAAGTTAGGCCCATAGGGATAGAGACAAAGATACTGCTGAGGTAGGCTTAGGCAAGCCTACGGTATTGGAGATGAAGATACCGCTGAGGTAGGCTTAGGGAAGCCCACAGTATCAGAGATGAAGATACCACTGAGGTAGGCTTAGGGAAGCCCATGGTATCGGAGACAAATATACCGCTGAGGTAGGCTTAGGGAAGCCCACAGTATCGGAGACAAAGATACCGCTGAAGTAGGCTTAGGGAAGCCTACGGTATCGGAGACAAATATACCGCTGAGGTAGGCTTAGGGAAGCCTATGGT
>JABYPW010002300.1:0-11710 GCA_016880775.1 Phymatotrichopsis omnivora | reverse complement strand
GAAATACCGAGATCCTTAACAAACACCACACTTTCATCCAACAGTCCCGTTTCCTCCAGCATAACATCCTTCCCGTCGTCCCTCTTCGTAGCCACCACACTCCCATCACTGCTCTTTGTGACCCTCAAGCGATTCCTATCCAGGCCCGTTTTTTGAACAAGGTATGCATACAAGTCTCCGGCGGTGCTCTTTTCGAGGTCCAGCTCAACTGTTTCTGGGAGCCTTTTGATGGGGCGGCCTGGGGACGGTTAGTTTTGTTCGTCGCAAGCAATTGAGGAAAATCTACCTCGTGGCCTGATATTTATGGTGACCATTAGTATATTTAGACCTTCGAAACGAAGATATGAGAACAATTGAAGGTGGATGTTGATAACCTTACAGACGGGGGAAAGATCTGTTGCAACCGTGTGCTCAAGTGTCTGAGGAAATTGTTGGGACAGGGTTAGGGGTGATCGTTATCGGCTTATTGTAACCATACCTAGAGCTTCACGTGGAAGCTTAGATAACGGCTCGATTGTCGTTCGTGGCATAGCAACATTATCGAGCACTACCACGAAAATGTTCGAGCTAAATAGTTGGAATCAAATTGTAGAGTACATGTAGAGTCCTTTACTAGTACGCTCCAAGAAATATCCTATTTCTACATATCGTTTTTTTATGCAAGGCATCCTCCCGTCACCGGACATCACCCGATCCCTGACCCGCTCACAATGGAAAAAAAGCATAGTGACGAAAACCATCAAAAAAATGTTTCTCAAATCTGTAAGAACCAGTAAATAAGATGCTAGAACCTGCACAACCTTTTCTGTTCTACCGTTTCTATTCTTTAAAGGAAATTTTTGAAAGGATATAACACAAGCACAGATAGAAAAAGACCCCTGAAATTATTATCCTTACCAATGGTATAAAAATCATCGCAAATAAATAAACAAAAAGAACCTCTCGCACACCTACTCCCAATCCTTCGGTGTCTGGAACTCACTCTTTGGCCTTCCTATAGTCTCCACCTTGAAGCCCATATTTTCCAAGCGTCTCTTATCCAGAATCAATCTTCCATCGAACACAAACGCCGGTTTATTCATCCCCTTATAGATCCTCTCATAATCCAGCTGGGTATCCCTGAGCTCATCCCACTCCGTACAAATCACCACCGCATCGGCGCCTTCGGCAGCCTTATACGCATTACTCGCAATCGAAACTTGCTTCTTAACATCTGCAAGATCGTCAACGACACCGGGCTCTGTGAGGTCCATCCAGATTTGGGATTCTTCGACTTTGGGGTCGTAGATAGAGATATTTGCGCGCTCAGCACGGAAGTATTTGACGAGAGTGATTGCGGGAGATTCACGGGTGTCACCGGTGTCTTTCTTGAACGCGAAACCGAGGACGGCGATTTTTTTACCGGTGAGGGTGTTAAAGAGGCAGGAGATGACGCGGTTAGTGAAGCGGCGTTTTTGGTATTCGTTGATTTCGACCACCTACACAATTCCGTCAGAAATCCTTCCTTGTAAAAATAAACATTGAAGTTATGATAAGCGAATATACCTGACGCCAATAAGCGGCAACTTCCGGCAAATGCAAACTCTCGCTTAAATAAACCAAATTCAAAATATCCTTCTGAAAGCAGCTACCTCCGAAACCGACACTAGCTTTCAAGAACTTCGACCCAATTCTGGTATCGAGACCACACGCATAGCTGACTTCGTCGACGTCGGCACCAGTAGCCTCGCAGATTGCGGAAAGGGCGTTGATGGAGGAAATTCTTTGCGCCAACAAAGCATTTGCGGCAAGTTTCGAAAGCTCGGAAGACCAGAGATTCATGGTAATGATTTGGCCTCGCGGGACCCAGGATGCATAGACATCCGCCAATGAGGCGGCGGCAGAGCGTCCGGCATTGGTATCGAGAGAACCGATGAGGACTCGGTCGGGTCTCATTAAGTCAGAAATGGCAGTACCCTCGGCTAAGAACTCGGGGTTGGAAAGGATGTCGAAATGAATGCCAGAGCGGGCATTGGCTTCGAGCTGTCTCAGTCAGCACTCAGAAACTTGAGTTTCAGGAACAACTAGGATAATATTGAAACTTACAATTTGTCGCATACTCTGTGCGGTCCTGCACGGTACGGTACTCTTCTCGACAACAATCTTGTCGCCCTGAGCTACACGGGCAATGTGTCTAGTTGCACTCTCGACATATCCTAAATCCGCCGCATATCCCGCACCCACACCCTTCGTTTTCGTCGGTGTGTTGACTGAAACAAAAATCAAGTCCGCATCGATGATACCCTTGTCAACATCGGTGGAGAAGAAAAGATTACGCCCGCGGCAAGATCTAACAACTTCATCGAGGCCCGGCTCGTAGATAGGCAGAGTGTCAGAGTTCCATGCGGCGATACGGGTGGGGTTTACATCGACAATTGTTACAATGATATCGGGGTTCTTCTGTGCGATAACAGCACATGTTGGACCGCCTGGCCAACGGTAGGTTAGCGGACAATCACAGGACCAATAAGTCCACTTGCTCGTCAAATAGCAGTGAGGGTTGTGTATGCGTCCGTGGTCTCATAAACACAAAGCAACCCAGCTTCAATTCCGCAACGCTCGCAACTGGGAAACTTGAATCCTCCTCTTTAAGCTAATAGAACAAAATAACCTGCACTTACCGACGTATCCAGCGCCAATGCAACATATCTTGTTGATGGTCTTATGAGGCACATCGATGGCTTCGAATGGCCTGCTTAACCTCCTCTCCGCCGGAGTCACCGCTCCGGCCCCCGGACATTGAGTATCAGGGGCGTCGTCGTCATTAGGTATCTGCAAGCCGATGCTTACGGCCTTCTCTAACTTCTGAACAACGTGGTGCATTTTTTTTTTTTTTTTTTTTTCTTCTTTTTTTTTCTTTTTTTTTTTTTTTTTTTTTTTTCTTCTTTTTCTTTCTTTCTTTTTTTTTTTTTGTCGAAGGATTGGGCTTCTATACGAGTCTAGCGAGCGAGGTGAGCGAGAGTGAGGATGGATAGGTAGGGAGAGTAAAGCCCTTTTATTTATTTTACTCTATACGATCTGCAGGCCGGGGGTGGGGATTCCTCATCTGTCAGCTGCTAGGGTGGAAAAAACTGGGCAACTAAAGTAAAACGGTTCTGTTGGGACTCACCGTATCCGCGCCGATCAGTGCAATTGTGCTGCCGCAAAAGCTTCACCGAAAAAGAGCATTTCGCAGAGCAAAGAATGGCTTATTTAAGTAATAGGAAGGGAAGAAATGAAAGAAGGAACGAAGAGACGGAAATACTCAAAAAGAGAAAGCTCGAAGAAGAGATCGCTCGCTGGAAGTTGTCACCCAGCGAAGAGGAGACAGCAGCTGATTTCGCCGGCATCGGGCGCGAAGCCCTGTGATGGAGGGGTCCACTGTTGGAGCCATGCCCAGCCCGCTTCCAAGCCTAACCTGTTACCCACCTTACAAAAGCAACAAGGTCCTGCTTGGCTACCCACATATTTATTTAAAACAGCCTCTTGGCTCGGTCACGCATCTTCCGCCAAGCACCCATTCCAGTGCTCTGGTGATTGATCCGAGACCGCCCCCAGAAGTTACATATTTGTATTCCGTGGTTTTGCAGACCTGGGACCCTTGGTACGAGCATTTGGTAAAACCGATAATGGAGATCTGCAAAACAATATTACATGTACTCTACAACAGGCGATGATGGCATGCTGAATTCACCCGTTTAAAATGGTAATCTAAATATTTGCTTAAGATTGCCTTATCTACGTTGGACCCTGTCCTTTCCTCATCACAAATTAAATATTGAAAGTGAAACCAACGCCGACGCGTACCTTCAAACATTTTAGACATAAATCTACCATGTAGTTGGATTATTATTACCATAAGTAATCAATTCCTTTCGTTTGCATATCATATCATCGATCCTTGCTTAACAGCTTCGAATTCTCCTCCCTCCCGTCCTCATCGCTTTCTTCCTCTTCCTCACTTTCTTCTTCCTCTTCACTATCGTCCTCTTCATCCTCAGCTTCATCTTCATCATCTTCCTCCTCTTCCGTCTCTTCTTCGCTCTCCTTTTCGCTTTCATCGGTTGCCAAGAAATCTTCCAAGCTCTCCACGACGCCATTCGACTTCCCCATCGCCGAAACTTGTACCTCCTTCTCGATTTCCCCACCGATTCTCGGACTTTCAGTTCTTGCCGTGCTCTTCGCCGAGGCCCCTACGGTACCCGCACTTGGTGTACCGGCTCTTGACACCGTTGGCGGGTTTCTCAAGCTCGGACTCGGAGCCCTACTAGCAGAAACCCAATGTGGCAGTGGTTCGTAATCCCTTACGTGCTCTTCCTTTCCCAGAACCATTGCTGCTGAGCCCAAAGTAAATTCCTCTTTCCCAGAAGACGGGCTAGGCGCTTGTGGTGACGGTTTCGGCGCGAGTAAAAGAAGCGTTGCGAGCTGGGTAGATGAAGGCACTGCAAGGAGGGATTTGTATAATCTTGCTCGATCGCGGAGGTCGTACGATAGGTCGTAACGGGCAAGTAGAAGGATGTATGAAAATAGTAATATAATCGGGTGTTTCTCCTCCTCCTGCTGCTCCTCCATACCAATCTCCTCCGGAGGTAGCCGCTTCTGCTCCATCCCTGACTGTGTCCGGTTGAGATAATGCGCATATACCTTTGCAGCAAGCAGCACAATTTGCAATTTCGCTTGCTCAGATTCGGACGGGAAATCACGAGCCAATATTCTTAATGTATCAGCTGCAACGTTATTTCCCCCGTCCATTCCTGCAAACTCGCCGACAAGCCATATGATGCTTGCTCTCGCACTTGGATTTGCCGCAGTATCGAGTGCTTTTGCCAATCGTATCACCGTCTTGGAATGTGTTGTTGGGTCGTGCTGAATGATGTGCCGGATCACCGTTAATGACTCGGCGACAAGTGTTCCGTCTGAACTTTCAATCTGTCGTAAAAGTAATCGCAGACACCGTGCCGCATTCTTCGTTTGTGTCTGTGCGCACCTCCCGATAGCCTTCACGGCTTCCTTCACGAGTTCCTTATCGTGGCCTTTTGCGAAGTATTCCAGTTCAGAAAGAATCAAATTCTTGGTGTGATTGTTTGTAAACGGGAATATTAACGTCAACACCTCCAGTTTCAGCTTCCAAATATACGGTGGATCCGAAGCATGCACGAGGAAATGTGTCGCAAACTTCGCAAACGGCTGCGGATACTCAAGCGCGATGGAGACGATATTTATGAGTGCCATATGTTGAATGTCTACCGAAGCCCTCATCACGCTCACGAGTGGTCCCGCAATAGTTGGGAGATAATCCGCAGGTGCCAGATGCCGGAATATTCTGGCTACGGCGACAATAACCTTTAGTACAAAATTAGCATCTATCCTCCCCTGGAATGCATCAGCAAAACTTACTGCGCTACTCCGGCTCTGCAATAACGGCGGACAGGCTTTCAATAACAACTCCAAATCTGTGTCCACAACCCTAATCGTCTCCACTTGTTGCCCCGTGGACCCCACCTTCCCCTCATCTTCATCCGAGTAAAATCCAGCCTCGCCATCAGCAGCGGCAGCCTTTTTAACATTCACCTTTTTAACCGGAAAACTCCTCCTTGCATAAGCCGTAAGCAATCGTAGAAGCGCCAACTGTCCCCACTCGTCCATATCGATCAACATCTTCACAAGAGCCCTATAGTGCGGATGTACCAAGTCCCACCTCTCCGGACAAACCTCCATATACGCCATTACCGCCGCACCAACAACATAATAGCTCCTATCTCCTAATAACAAACTTAAATTGTCCGTTAACTGAGGAAGCATGCTGGGGTCCAGTCGATAACATTTCGGTATTGCGAGAGCTGCAGCTTTCCGTACATAGGCGGACATGTCTGTTACGCAGCGTTTTATTCCAAGAGCAACGATTTGGGAGATAACAGGGACACGGATTCCCGACATGACACGGATGGCCATAGCCCGCACGAGTTGATTTTGGTCGTTGAGAGCTTTTTGAATGGTATTTATCGACAGCAGTGCAAGATCTGGCTCAGACTCCGCATATCGGAGAAGGTAGATATAAACAAGTTTCTTGATTTCGAGAGTTGGAGAAGCAACATTCTTTACGACATCCGCAAAGAATTCCGAGCAGTCCGTTCCTCTGGACATCATCTAACTCATCTAATTAGCGCTATTATCTCCAAGGTACTTTTCATCCATCCAGAGAATAATGACCCACAGAAATAACCCTCTTCAACCCATCCAACACCTCCCGTTCCATACGACTGTTTAGTAACTTCCTCGTCTCCCTCGCCGTCCCCTGCTTGCTCACATCTCGTCTCGCTGTCCTCCCCGCCGCAGATGCCGACTGTGCCGCCTCCAAAGTTAGATCTCGAGCTGTCTCCAGTAACGAAGATATCCGCGCAATGGACTCCATGACTGTTTTCTGGTGATAGAAGAGAATGCGAGGGCTGCAGTGACAATCTGAGTTTTGGGCTGGCTGAACCGAGAGGTTTGAGGCTAAAGCTTGCAGTGGCTTGGCTAACGCTTACGTCATCGAAGGATCTTATAGTCTCAAAGTCTCAAGGATAAGTTCGTTGGCGATGGTGTTGAGTTCCAAGAAACAACACCCATCACATAAATTCGGAAAATATGTTTTGGGTACTCGTACTTCTTTTCTTAATACCACTGCTGCTGCTTTTGCGTGAGTAAATAAATTCTATTTTGCCCCGCAACTTCACGGTGGTCATTAATTTGGTCGTCAGTTTATTTCGCTCTTTCGTCCTGCCTGGGAAGATCGCTTCGAGAACCGAGGGCAACGAGACCATCGTATGGGAGGGCATATCTGAGCTCGATATCTAGCGGGGCCTGGGAAAATATCGAAATGGATAGGATTAATAGAGAGAGGGACCCAGATTGCGATGACGAAGACCTGGATTTTCGGTGGTTGGGATAAGGTTTTGGGGATGTCTTTGTCGTATAACCTCCTTGGGGGTTCGATCGAATTTGAATTATTTTTATGCATATTATATCATATGAAATAGTAAGGGTTTTTCTATGGTGAATGCTATTGAATACTCGGGGTTTTAAAGCAAGCTTACAAGCTTATTTACGAATCTATTATTTATGACCCTTATCTGGAGCTAGGGTACATATACCCAATCCACAGCAAACCGAGCCAGATACGATTGAACCGCTTCAATACTTAAAACGGCTGGGCTAGGAGCCATAGTGAAGCCGCCAGATTACAGCCATTCTTTCATTCCGAGTTCACGGACAACGTGACAAGCTCTTTGCCAAGCCCAAATAAAGTTTTAAGCCTCAATTCCTGTTCTTTTGTTCCAACGTCACCGCCCTCGCGCACCTCCTTCAACTCTCCTCTGCATTTACCCAAGCTTCCTGATACCTTCACAATCATGGCCGTCCCCGGATTGCAGCTTACCGAAGTAAATGTAAGCTTTAGTTGGCCCAAATTCCCCGGAACAAGGCTAATAAAGTATCGATTGAAGCAGGAAGCAGTCAACGAGAAGATCCACGAGATCGGGAAATGTCGAGAATGGCGCTTCGAAGTCGCCTTTGGGTCCACGGTGGAGGTTAAGGTAGAATTCCCGCTTTTTCTCATTGATGCTTGACAAGATGGCAGTTACTTATAATGCGAGAGGAAAAAATAGCTCCTAAAAGGAACTGCTGAGATATTCGGAACAGAGCTTCCTATCGGCCATAAATTTACATTCTCCGGGACAAAGTCAGCTATCTACACCTGGGAAGGCTGTACAATCGAAGTCCGTGGCACCCCCACAGTCGAATACACCGCCGAGGAGACACCCATGACCTCATACACCAATCTCCATTTCGCTCTCGAAAAGCTTCGTGGTGCAGCGGAGGAGAGCAAAGACACGCAAGGGCCTCGTGTTATGATTGTGGGACCGGAAAATGCCGGGAAGACTTCGATGGTCAAGTTGTTGACGAGCTATGCTATCCGGCAAGGTCATAAACCTATAGTTGTGAATTTGGATCCTAAGGAGGGGATGTTGAGTTTACCCGGGACGTTGACGGCGACTAGCTTCGGGACGATGATGGATGTGGAGGAGGGGTTTGGAAGTTCTCCGACGAGTGGGCCGAGTCCTGTACCGGTGAAATTGCCGTTGGTGTACTACTATGGGCTCGAGACTCCGGAAGGGAATTCAAAACTTTACAAAGCGTTGGTGTCAAGGATGGCATTGGCGGTGTCGTCAAAGCTTTCGGACAATGATCAAAGTAATTACTGCACTAAACCCATGATATCTTTTTATATGTATTTTTTTTATATTAACGGGAAATTTTTAGATCGTGCATCCGGATGCATAATAGACACCTCAGGTTACATCACACAAACAACTGGCTACGAAATGATTCAACACATCGTCGCGGAGTTCTCAGTCAATGTGCTGGTTGTTCTTGGCTCGGAGCGTCTATACAGTGACATGGCACGCAAATTCGAAGACCGGCAGACAAACCCTGTTACTGTCGTCAAGCTCCCGAAATCCGGTGGATGTGTAGACCGCGATGAGACATTCCTCAAGCACTCGCGTGAGAGAGCTATCAGGGAATATTTCTTTGGGGAACCAAAGCGGACATTGAGCCCGTACACGATGACGGTAGGATTTTCGGACCTGAATTTATACCGGGTTGGCGAAAGTATATTCCCATCAGATCGAGCACAAGGTCAAAAAGCTAATGTGAAACCAGCAACTTTGCTAAATTCTTCCGTCCTGCCCATTGGCCACGAGGAATCCCAGGTGCTGTTAACAAAAGTTGAACCTTCCGGGCTGTTCCAGCACTCCATACTAGCTGTCCTTCATGCGGATTTAAATGACTCCGTCGAAATCATGGCTGAAAGCACCGTCATGGGATTCGTTTACATGTAACCTTATATCGTACCGGCTCTTCTTTTATTGGCGCTTACTGACGAAGTATTAGAGCATCGGTCGATGAACAGAAGCGTTATATGAAGATCCTCGCACCCGTCAGTGGGAGGTTGCCACCGAAACCGCTAGTCGTGTCTTCGTGGCCGGAACCAACGTTTACTTTGGTTGGGTAAGTGAAATAGCGTGAGCGGTGCGCTGAAAGAGATAGAGTTTAGAGAGATAAGTGAGGAGAAAAATGATTGATTGTGGTGATAGCTATATGAGGAATATTCGGTTGTATAAATGACGATACCTGAGCTTTATGGTCAATAAGTTTGGTTTTGTGTACACTAGGATAAAACTGGACTTTACCTTTGATTTTTGTCAGATCGTGTATGATAGCCGCAAGTAATACGTCCTCTAATAGCTACTTTCACAGTAGCAATTCTATAGATTTGAAATCGGCTGAACATTGCCTCTAGCATGCAAGCTAACAAGATCGGGCCCAGAAAAGAAAAAAAAAATAAGAAAAGAAAAGAAAAGGCGCCGCTCCGCAAATGGGTATATTTTGTAAATTTGAGAAACTTTATTTTTGCATCGCCATCAGCGGATCTTGCGATATGGAGGCATCTGTTCCATGAACACTGGTTCCTGGTAATATGCACCTTTACGCAAAACCGCCGTAATCGGCCATAATCGCTACCGTGAAGGTCGCTAATGGTATTTCATGGAGATTTCAACTCCGAAGGGGCCGCTTGCGTATCGAAAATTCGTCCTTCGGAACTTGATATATTCATGCACAAATTTTTTGAATGCAATAAATATAAATTCAGAAACGCCCCAACTCCAACTCCAAACGGAAATGCAATTCTGACTTGAAAAAAAAAAAAAAAAAAAAAAGACATTAACACCTATTATTACATCCACAAGCCATGCCCTCTCCAATAAATCCTGTCGAAAGATAATCTCTTCAGCCGCCACTCCGCCAGTCTTCTGTACAACCCCTCCTCCCCTCCCAAACAAACAAAAGGCATGAAAAAAAAAAAAAAGGAACAAAAACAATACTCATCCCAACTATGCCGAACACGCAGTGCAATACAAACAAATAGACAGACATACAAAATCAATACAGACCACCCCTAATTTCCTTATATATTTCTATAATTTATTCGGAAATCTCACAGGAAATACTCTACCACCACACCTTTGTCCTGAGCCTGCGCCGCGTCCCTATGTTCGCTATTTTCCGGTGCAGCCTCAAAAACGTTAAAGTACCGCTCGCCTTTATCATTGACCTCGAGCACGCTCGCCATGTTCCCGCAGCGATAACAGTAATTCGGGGCCGACCAGACAGTTGAAAGTCGATCGTCATAGAGTACCTGATATCCCTCTTGACATAGCTGGTGTGCCCGGAGGATATGTGATTGCTTATTAACATGCAAAAATTTTTTGACCACCTGCGCGCCAAAGGTATATCCGGCGCCGCGGGGAGAGAGTGAGAATTCGTCACGTTCCGGATCGGGATCGGACCAGACCAAGTCAGCCATGGGACCTTCGTGTGGGATTTCTCGGAAGCGGTCGATTACTTGAATTTGAGAGATGGAGTGGATAGATGGGGAGAGGCCTGTGGAGGTTAGATAAGAGGATGACTTGGAGGAAGGATGGCAAACCTCCGTGGACGCAGAAAATGTCATCGTTTATGACGACGCTGAGTGTAAGGTAGTCGAACATATCTGTGAAGTGGTGCCAAACGTTCGCATTTCCATATTTCCTACTGCACTCGGTATAGAATCCGTAGCTCTGGGTGACCCCGCGGGATTCGTGGTTCCCACGGATAAGGTGTACCCTAGAAGGATATCGAAGCTTCAAGCAAACGAGTAGTGATATGGTTTCAACGGAGAAGAGTCCCCGGTCAACGTAGTCGCCGAGAAAGAGATAGTTGGTGTCTGGGCAGAACCCGCCGATCTTGAAGATCTCAAGCATGTCGAAAAATTGGCCATGGATGTCGCCGACGACGGTTACGGGGGCCAGGATGTGTATCACGTTGCTTTCGCGGGAGAGCTGCTCTTTGAGTTTATTGCAGATGGCTTCGATCACAGATTCGGCGAGGAGTTCTTTTTTGTAAAGTCGCTCAATGCATTCATCGAGGTCAAGGTTTTCTGTAGTAGGTGGGTTAGTGGTCTGTAACAGGTCGATAAGGGTTTCAACACTAACCCGGAAGGCCGGGCATGTTCTTTAGGTTGTGGGTTAAAAATTAAGGGCGATTTGGAAATGACAATGACAGTGGGATGAGGTAGCTGTAGTCATAGGCGGGTATCTGATTGCACGTGAGTCGGTAGGCGCAAGAAGGTGAGAAAAATCTCTAATAAAAGCCTCACATATCATCAGGGAATTTAGCGCTGGGAATAAAGAGCGATCAAAGATCTTCTCAATGCGCCCTTATTCAAACAAACAGAAATTCGTGGTAAATACCGATTTAACTTCATCGACATCTACCTCGCCGGGGCCCATGACTAGTAATTTTTGGCATTGATCAATGATGGGTGTTTGCCCAAGGCGGCTCTGGTTGTCGAGGTGCAACTCAGAACTGGTCCGCCGCTGCTGCTTTTGGAAAACGACTAGCCGGATTGAAATTAGTCATCCAGGGGCTTAAAACCTGGAAGCGCTGTCCGCTCGGGTCTTCCTTCATCATCATCACCTGCTTGACATCTTTCAACATCTGCGGTCCGTCGGTCTCCCCGGAGAATGGATTGGCAACGAAAACGCTAGGGCATCTGGAAGTTCTACCTTTTTTTTTTTTTTTTTTTTTTTTTTTTTTTTTTTTTTTTTTT
>JABYPW010002299.1:0-11716 GCA_016880775.1 Phymatotrichopsis omnivora | reverse complement strand
AGAACAGAAGACAAGAACAACCGCGCGCTTATATATCCCATCCTTCACCCGAGCTGACAAAGAGATGACAAAGGAAATAGAAACACAAAGAACTAAGACCCGTTCTAGACCATCTCCTGATTCCTAATCGCCGAATCCTGCAGAAGAGTCCGGAATGGACAGGACACGATTAGTACTCCATTTGACTATGATCGCCTATCACACTCTCGGGCCTCACTCCCGATTTGTGATAGTCTCTCGCGATACGAGTCCGATCGCCCAATCATGACCTCATGGCTGACTAGGCCAATGTCGCATCATGCCGATAGCCGATCACATGACCGTGGGGTTGACTTCCCGCGCTTAGTCAAGGCTAACGGTAAAGCCACACCATGCCACGTCACGCCACAAGGTCATGTGACAGGGGATCGTCTCCAGAGCGCTTAACACAATGGTGAAGGGTAAAGACGACATAGTCACATGTTGGCAATCTAAGCGTAACCTCCATCATAGCGCATCGTCCAGGTACCTTGACGCTGACCACTACCGGTGTTCATAACAAATATAGGAAAATATCCTCTACCTACTTGTGCTAACAAAGAAGCCTATCCTCCTTCTAACTATAGAAAATAAGAGAATGTATAAAGAAAAGATGAAAAAAGGAAAAAAAAAAAAAAATTGCTCTAAAGAAGCCCTATATCTGTCCCTATGCTACACTCCTAGCTCTATCTCTTTACTACTAGCACTGTTGGTAGAGGGGAAGAAGAAAGAAGAGGACATACTTCTCCCTTAGTTCACTATTGTATAAGTAGGGTATGTACATAAACTTAATTAGAAAGACATAGCCACATACATATGAGCAATTTCGCTAAGCAGTATCATGGTAACCCTTCATACTACAAGAAGAAACAAGAGGATATGCTCCTCCCTTAGTTCACTATTGTATAGGTAGGGCATACCTGGGTGAGGAAGTGAGGGCCCAGTAAACACATTACTGGTGTCTCACCCCTATCACCCTAGATTAAAATGCTGAGTAGTAGTAGGTACTAATAAGTGTGATAGTAGTGGAGGTAACTAGGACTTGCCTATAAGAGGTCTGCTTAGGTATCAATAAAGGCCAGTAAATGTAGCAAACCTTTTAAGATGTAAGTACCCTAGTAGTTCTAAAGAAGATAATCAACAGTTTAGGCTGAGGTCAGCTTAAGCTAGTCTATAGACTCCTTAGCCTATTGCTGTGTCTACCTACGTACCTTTATATATGCTTAGGATTTCACACTTAGACCTAAAAAGGTAGGGGAAGCAATAAAAAATGTGAGCTACTAAACCTATGTCATATACTCTTAGTTGAGTACAATATCCCAGTTCTTTAAGCATCAAAGTTGCTTCAGGAAGCTCAGATACTATAGGTGGGGTATATATACAAATGTAATTGTAAATACATATCCATACACATATGAGCGATCTTGCTAAGCACTATTAGCGTAACCCTTCATACGGCTATTGAGGTCATTAGTTGTATTCGCTTACAAGGACTAAACTAGTAATTAGGCAACCTTGTATGGTCAGAGAAAACTCGCTTATGCTACAAAACCTGTGATCAACTAGAAATTCGTAGTATAGAATAAGGTAAGAATCAGAAAGAAGAGGATATTCCTCTCCCTCAGTTTACTATTGTATAGGTGTAGCATGTACACAAACTTAATTACAAAGATGTAGGTATATACAAAGGAGTGATCTCGCTAAGTGCTATGAGGATAACCCTTTATACAGCCATTGAGGTTATTAGTTGTATTCAATTATAATAGATACAACAACAGGCTGAACTTGCTAAGCAAGCCTAGGTTAAATTGCTGATTACCCTTCTTAGGAGTATTACATGGTTAAGGAAATTCGCTAAAGCTATAAAACCTAAAACCAACTAGTAATTCATAGTATGGAATAAGATAAGCAGGATTTGAACCTATGACATTACACATTACTATAAAATGACACCATGACACATATACCACTAGACCATCCTCGCCAAGAAGGAAGAAAAGCACTTGATATTCCCTCAGATTACTGATGTATAGACAGGGCATTGCATAAACTTAATTGCATATAATATAGACATGTAATATAGGAGCAAATTTACTAAGTGCTATCAGGGTAACCCTTCATACAGCCTAAGAAGAAAGAAGAGGAATATGTCCTCCCTCTATCACTATAATATGTGTAGGGTATACTAGCCAATTAAGGCCCTATAATATAGCCAAACATTCAGGAGTGAACTTTTCTAAGTGCTATTAAGGTAACCCTTTATATAGCTATTTTGAGCATTAGTTATATTTACTTAAGATATACACAACCACAGGCTGAAATTGCTAAGCAACAATCGGTTAAATCGCTAATTACCCTTTTTAGGACTATCATAGTTAGGGAAATTCTCTTATGGTGTAGAACCTGAAACCAGCTGGTAATTTATAGTATAGAATGAGATGAGGAGGATTTGAACCTATGAAATTACACATTACTGTACAATGACACCAGGACCGCCATACTACTAGACTATCCTTACCTCAAGAAAAAAGAAGAGGAATGTGTCCTCCCTCAGTCACTGAAATGTGGGTAGGGTGTACTAGCTAATGAATGCCCTTTGACATAGCTATATATTCTAGAGCGAACTTTGCTAACTGCCATCAGGGTAACCATTTATACAGCTTTAAGAATAAAGAATATGAATATGTCCTCCCTCAGTCACTATAATATAGGTAGGGTGTACTAGCTAATTAAGGCCCTATAATATACCCATACATTCAGGAGCAAACTTCGCTAAGTACTATTATGGCAACCCTTCATATAGCTATTTTAAGCATAGGTCACATTCGCTTATAATAGATATGATAAAAGGCTGAAATCACTAAGTAACCCTAGGTTAAATCACTGATTACCCTTCTTAGGACTATCGCATAGTTAGGGAAATTCGCTTACACTATAAAACTTAATACCAACTGATAATTCATGGTATGGAATGAGATGAGTAGGATTTGAACCTACAACATTATATGTTACTGCATAATAACACCAGGATAGCCATACCACTAGACTATCCTCACATAAGAAGAAGAAGAGAAATGTAAGACTAGACCTAGATTTCCTCTTCTTTTATACCAACTACTAAGAGTACTACCTCCATTCTAGAATAGTCTCTCTAAATCCTGTTTTGTCTACATAACCCTTTTCCATATGTCATTCAATATAACTACTATTCTTGTGACCTCTGCAAGGTAGACAGATAAATATAAGTGATATTACATGACTGAGTTATGACAGGAGACTCGTTCAGGATGTAGATACAGGTATAGACATCAGAAGCTTCACAAGAGGGTCTTACTGAGTGAACTAAGATATCTTAACTGGTAAGTTATAACCGCTTATATTTTCTACCTTGATTGAGGAGTTAAGAGATAATAGAGAATTTATCGAAGTAAAGCAAAATATATTCTCAAGGCTCAAAGATAGTACAAGACTTCAGATAATGGCTAGAGAGAGAAGAAAGAGAAACAACATACATTGCTCCTCCACTCTGTCTTAAATACCCATTTCTAACCAAGTAGCTACCAAGAAACTTTACAAAGGAAATGAAACCCATTGAAATATTCTATCACGATTGCCTTATTCCTTCATGATTCCCTATAAGGAGATCAGTTTCAAAATTAGAGAATCAGAGAGAGATTTGGTATAATCGTTTAGGACCTTCAGAGAACAACTCTTCTAGCCATATCCTCTAACAATGCAACAAATTAGCATATCACGATGAGATCAAGGTGACAAGCCTTGTCATCAATTACATATGTCCAATCTTATGAATGTCGTATTATCAATACCTTACCTCATTTAGTCAAGGATCATTGGCAACAGCACTTATCACATGATTCCATGGCTCATAGGATGATCATGGGTTCTGACATACCTTCTGGTTAACTTGGAACATTGTCCATGCATGTCCTAGTACCTAGGTAGACCACTTAGTACAGTCATCTGTAATATGAGTGATAGCTTATGATTCATAGCATGGAATTTCAAAGAGCTGTAGTAGTAATAGGTATTAATAGGAGAATGCCAAAAATAGGAAAGTACATGACCACTCTTCATTACATCATATTTTCAATCTCCTTTATCGTTGTGAAGTACATGTAGATCAGATCCTGTCAAACTGTGAAAATTATATCTTAAATACTACATGTTTAGCAATTAACTAAGATGAGAAAGTCTTAAAAATACCATTGTGTAGAGCAATATTTTATACTTTCCTTAGGTATAATTTTGAGGGTATAAATTATTCTTAATTATCTATGTGGTATTTCTAGTGATTGAGCATCCTAAAACAATTCAAAAACACTCACATGTAAACTGAGGTTGTATTACCACATTCCTAATCTCTATTCTTACTCACTATACAATTTCTCTATTATATCAATGATAATATTGCAAATTAGCTATGTGAAGAAGTTCTCCAATAGACACCAGTTCTACCCACAAAATTGTATTAGATATAGAAATAATATCTTCCATATGTGCTGATTGACATATATTTTTTCAGACCTGATAGGATCTCATCTACAAGCGCTTTAAAAAGATAAAGGAGCTTGAAAATATGGGAATTTTTTAACATTTTATCTATAATTGAAAAAAAGTTAAATTTACAGAGAATACATTTCAATTTCAGATTTTTTCATTCAAATCTCTTCCTTTGGGTAAAAAGAAGTATTACATATCTGGCGTTGGTAGCGGCGTTGCTTGAACTCGATAAAACTAGCGTTGTTTTTTGCGGCATTCCGGTTGCTATAGCCAAGAGCGCCAGGGGAGTCGTGCGCTGACTTATTTGAGGGTATTGTACAAGATGAAATATTCTAGAGTGTTTTGTATGAAAAAAATTGAAAGAAGTTTTTGGTCTCCAAAAGAGGTATCTTTCCCCCCCGGCAATTGTTGCTCCTCTTTCCTCCCTTTCGTCAGTCCTTTCAAGACCTTCGAGTTTCGCTCATAATTCAACACAGCCCAATAAACTCAGACCTGTCTCCACCTTCACGAGCTAAGAGCGCAATGCCAACACCCTTCCCCGAGTCCGAGGGGCGTTCCTACTTCTATCACGGTTGTACATTCAAAGTTTGCTACAGCGACGCTCCTTGCCTATCTTAACGATCCTCTCCGTCTGCAAGCTGCAATGTTCTCCTTCCTCCCCAACCCTCCAGGAGCGCGACCCCCACCATTAGCCGCGGCCAGACTTCAAAAACGCTGCATATGTGTTTTCTCTGTTTTTATAATTGGCAAAGTTATCTTGTTGCAAAAGGAAAACTTTCTGGTGGAGGGAACGATCAAATTATACCCAACAACGTATTCACCTTTTCTTTTTCTTTTTTCTTTTTTTTCTCCGCAACGGTAATAGGCGTTTCCTAACCTTTCTCCCAACTCTGACCGCAGTATTGCCCGCTTCCTTACTAAAATGTTTGAATGCTTACCCCTAGGCGCTACTAGTCTTCATGCTGCAACTATTTTCCTGTGGCCTCTTGCAACGGGTTCGAATTTTGGAGGGCAGGTGAAAAACGAAATCAGACTATTTCGGGTTCAGGATTATTATATATGGTATTATTACGGAATATAAAAATTACAAAAGATCATGTACTCTACAATCCATGCACAACAGAGATCAACACGTTAACTTAATTTAGGAATGTGGGTGGTATAGCGCACTCTCACATGAAAATCACAGTTCTTTCATAATGCAACGAGACCCTATTTTTTTTATACAAAGAACTTGAAACTACCCAGTTCCACAGACTTGCTACAATTTTGCAATTTTCATGGCTCAACTAATTTGTAAACCGTTGTATTCTGTATGGCTATAACTAATATTTTGTTACTGCAGCAAAGAACGTTGCGCTGGGAAATAGTCAGCACCGCCAAGAATCTGACTAACGCTTATCCACTCTTGGAATAAGATCATGTGGATAATTACCAGATGCTTAGGCGTTCTAATTACATGTAAATTTTGATAGGAGGTTCGGAAGTCGGATACTTCTGAATTACGGAGCTATTTAGGAAAAAGAAAAAAAAATTACGTTTTGTGGGTTTCGGAAAATCAATTATGTTTTGATATCATCCTATGATATATATACACTGGGGATGGTAGATTTATTCGGACAAACATTCAGTGGTTAAAATTCAGGATAACGAAAGATAGTCGCATAGCCGAAGTTTTAGCGCACCGATTTCTATTTCTATTATGGTACATGTACATAGCCAGAGATATTATATTAAAAATACTACAGCATCTACATTTTAGCATGCATTCTCTCGCAATGTGGGCACGTGGACAATCCATCTATTGCAATTATCCTTAATTGCTTCTCCGAGCCAGTCATTACTGCGTGCCCATTTTTAAAATACCACCTCAACTTGACTTTTCTCCTTAGCATGTCCTCTGATTTGTCGTCATACACCAATCTAACTGCCTTCCGTAAGCGACAATCTTGCACTGTATCCCATCCAAAGACATGATATTCGTCGACCGTATCGTGATTAATTAGAGCATGTAACCGTAAATGTCCTGCGATGCTGGGATCTGCAAGCTTCTGGCATGTAGACTCGAAATCCTCAATGAGTTCTAGCAAACCACTCGGAATAAATGTGTCCTAATTGCTGGAAAATCTGGCATGGACAATTTGTTCCTCGGAGGAAATGGAGCCGAAGCAAACAAAATTTACCAACCCTTGGGCAGGCAACAGCTCTAACTTGGTGACTATGAGCGATGTATACTATAATCTGGCGGTAAAAAATTTATCTTCTATATGCGCCAAAAACATTCCCCTCCACCGTGTCCAGGGTTACCATGTCAAGAGAATAGACACGTCGGTGAGCCCGCAATCCTCGCCTCAGCATAAACCACAACCGATTATCAATGAGGAACTTGTCCCCTTTGCGCAAGTCTTCAACGGAAATATAATATGTTTGTAACAATCGTGTAATGGTGGGAATTTTCTATTGTCGTCGCTAAGGGTTATGCCAGTCGGTAGCGCAACTTTATACCAAGGATATTTGAAGGGGTCTTCAGGAGGTCGCGGGTATAAATATATTCTTGGAGCTCTTAAGCCTTGAGATTATTAAGACCACCTTGGATATTTATCTCCATTCTCCCCAGATTTTCGGTGTCCGACAGGTTTACGGCGCGGTACTGAAGTCACTCAGTAATCCTTGGAAGTGGTCGCAGACTTTGTACTTGAAGTTTCCAAAGGCTCATAACCAAATTCTACGGCCAATCGTTATGATTATAAGTGAGCTCGATGTTTCCCCAAAAATCCAGACTACGGGACTGTAAATCTGTTTGCGCTCGGGATATTTCAACATTAGAGCCTTCTGTGTTTGAATTGTCCTTTCGAATCATTCCATATGAACTGCCGACCAATGTTAGCGGGGCTGGAGTTGCATTTGGATCCATCGCTGCGGTTGACCAAACATTCATTGGAGGACTTATTCGTTGGTTGTAAGCTTTACTGTTGTAGGAATGATCACGTGCTCAGGATAGGGTTAAGGGTATAGGCGGATGGTCGGTCCGTGAATGATTGAAGTCATGTTTGGGGTTCACGCGCATGTCTTGGCGCACTCAGAAACATGTATATAAGAGGAGGTTTTTCGCTTGCCTTTAGATATACACACCTGACGCTCCTACAATGTGTGACTATGTCCTTGCTCCTAATCGAGTATAAACGCCCCGTTCACATTGCAAGTGATCGAAATGGGAAGTTTAATGCAGCTTGCCTTTGGATAGTGAATACAATTTCCCCTCTTTATTTAAGTTCTGTTTCACTTACCACCTCAACATCTTTGCGGCGAGCGATTGCGTTTCCTTTATTGCGGATTGGTAGACTCTCAGCGCAGTTCTTATCGAATTGGCAGTGGTGGGGATGTGCAGATACGTTTACACCGGAAGAAGACAGTTTATTTGTGTTCAGGCGCATTTTTACGAGCCACCAAAAATTGGTTTTCACACTTTCGCGAAGCGAGCGTCGTTCGTGTAGTAAATTTGAAGGCATCTTTTCGGTTAATTTGGCAAAAAATGAAGCCGGAGAATTCAGGCGTGGAAAGGAGATGCTGAATATTCTGGGTTATAGATACTTTTCAGTCCTCAACATTTTTGGGGTTTGTATTGACCTAGCGGAGGGGACGCGAATTGACAGTTATAGAATTGGTCATGTACTAGAGTATCTGTGCTGTATATCATTGCGCAGCCGTCGTACGGGTATTGAGTGAAGTTTAAAGTCTTTTTTATTGGTGCAGCTCATTTGTAGGAATATATCAAATTTCTATATAAACTGTTGCAGGCGACTTTTCTTTTATTTTTCGCCAAATAGCATACATTAGCGTATGTGGTAGAGAATGAGGATTAGCGATAAGGGGTAATAACAAAGAAATAAATGCGATAGCTTTGTGAAATATTCAAACACCGAAGATTACAACGACACGGACAAAATATACTGGAAAATAAGAGAAGGCAGAAATGAGCGAAGAATCCGATGAAATGCAAATCCAAGGAACATCGCTTGTCCTCAAGCTCGACTTCTATATTGAAACGATAAAAATACGCGTCGGTTTATGAGTGGTCATTTGTCTTGGCATCGAGTGATACTATGTGATACTCCTCCGGCGTGGCATGCGTGGATATCGAGCACAACGCTTTACAGTGTCAGAAAACAATGGATGGCAAGTATTCGCTTTAAAAAGCTCTTAGCTGTTTAGTTCCAATATATCATTATCCATGCAGTAGCTGAAATGAGTCTTAAAAAAAAAAAAAAATCCGCCTACGGTGAGTGATAGTTCACGATGTAGAAGTTGTATGAAGTGGACAATACACATAATGCATAATAACTGCATGCGAGTGGGAAGAGCAAAACGGGTACTGTAAGGTAAAAATGAAGGGGCAAATGGGAGAAGGAGCAAGGTTTACAAGGTAGAAGGAAGTGTTTGCAGAATGAAAGTCTGGATTTGAAGCGCTAAATAACAAAAATAAAACAAGAATGGCGATGTATATATATACAGGAAAATGAACCAAACAGAGGAACAGACGAATAATGCGGGAAAATTAAAAAAGGAAAGAAACTAAATACAAAAGAAACTCTACGCTCCAAGAAACAAATCCCGCACAAGGAAACGAGAAACTACCCAAATGGAAAGTGCGAGACGAAAAAAAACAAAAAAAAAGGAATTAGTACAATGAAGAAGGAACAAGATTATCAAATACAACTTAGTGGACAGGGAGCACCTCCGAAAATTTATATAGCACAAAAGTTATCTGAGAAGCTTATGAGCGTTGAGGATCTTGGACCACAGTACATGTACAACTGGAAACATTGAAGTTAACGAGGCTAGGTAATTTCCAAAAACTAGGCTCACGCCGATTACTAATCATATTCAGCCCAACGCATGCAGCACAACTTACATGTAACTACTACATTGTTTCCTAAATAACATCCGCCTCGATTAAAGCATTCAGAAACAAAGAAATTATCGAAGCTTCAAGAAAATGTACCTCTGCATCAAAAAATTCAGCGCAGCATCCGTTAACCGGCCGGTCCAATCCTTTCAAACGATCCCGAAACCGGAGTCGAAATTTTTGGACCTTTTTCCTTTCCGCGAACCCACTTTGACAGCCTGGACCACATATTCAC
Source organism: Phymatotrichopsis omnivora (assembly GCA_016880775.1). NCBI lineage: Eukaryota > Fungi > Ascomycota > Pezizomycetes > Pezizales > Rhizinaceae > Phymatotrichopsis > Phymatotrichopsis omnivora. Next base: position 2,036 of record JABYPW010002299.1, on the reverse strand, counting down.
ATCGCCTCCGGCGTCGTCAAATATTGTCTGTCTGCGCACAGCTAAAAGACCGCCAAATTTTGGGTGTTCGTATTCAAATGTGGTTGTTTTATGTCGGTCGAAGATATCCTTTCCTTCATTATTAGCCATGCGGAATCTATATATCGACCGAGTTGTTATTTTGGAAACTTACATGCCATAGCACCTTAACAAGAGGATGGTTTGGCAGCGCTGCTTGTCCCTGGAGGTCTTCGTGGATTAGCTTGGACCGGGATCCGCTGGTTTTCTCGAGCCTTATTTTGGATATAGAGTCGAAGTTGGTCGTAGGCGCTGCGGAGGGAGGCATGGCCTACATAGATACAATCAAAAAGGTGCAAGAAATATCTGCTTTATATATCATGGGCAAACAAATTATTTTGGAGGATCTAAGAGCCCTTTTGGCAAAAAAAAAAAAGGGAGAATTCGCAAGTAGTATATTAGCACGGAATCGCATTGCTTAAATCTAAGTCAGTAAAACTCTCACGATTTATTTTCTATTATGTTGCTGGGATACGTGTACGGAGGCTTAGTCTAAATTTTCAAATGATATCTTTACACGCACAAATTCGGCCAATCACTTGCAGCAGCGCCGACCCGTCCACGCAGAAGTTAATGTTTCTATTCTAAGCACCGTATAAAGGAAAACACAGAAATAGGAAAAACGGGAATGACAGCATTGTGAGCTCGCTCACAAATTAATTCTTGAAATGAGACAGTTTAACGTTGGGTGATTGTGGGTCATGATGTTTAGAGGTGCATGGCTGTGGTAACTTCGATGAGCCTATAATATTCAAGCTAGCTTTTTATATAAATACAGAATTTCGGATTAATTATCTACCCTTCCATTACATATATATGCTCATGGCTGCGATAATATAATTTCTGACATTCGGGTGTTCCGAGAACTTACCCGGAAGATGTTACAGGATGCCAACCAGCACTTGCCCGTGTAAAGAGAGAAAAAAGAGAGAAAGAGAGAAAGAAAGTGAAATGCCAAGGGAATCGGGAGAAACGCGGTGGTATAGCATTAAGTGGAAAAAAAAAAAAAAAATGATCGAAGACGCTTACGAGTGAATGAAATACAAAAAACAAAAGTTCCACGGCACGTTCGGCCTGGTATTTCATTTACTAGGATGGCAAAAATGGTAGGAAAGATGATATATATCATAACCTGGATCCCAAGGAAGACCAATAGATTTTTACATCAGTCGAGTGATATACTATGATGTACATGTACCTCCGAAGCGTCAAAAGAATGACAGTATTTGAAAGCTAAGGGCCTTGGAGGGTAATACTCAGACAAGCCAATTTTCGCATTTCCAAAAAAATATTTCTACATTTAATTATTTTTGAAACTTGACATCGGGGACATGGAAACTGACTCTCTCGAGGACTTGGAACATGAATGTTAAAAAAAAAAGATAGGATAAAAACTTAAAAAAAAAAAAAAAAAAAAATCGCCCCTTCAGAAATCCACGATACTTTCATTGCTTGATATATTAATCCTTCAATTAAAACCACGTACTTAATTATACTCTACCTCTTCTGCCCGGGCTGAATTCAACCGACTCTCACCAACCGAAAAAATGAAAATAAAAATAAAAATAAAAATAAAAATAAAGTTTTTAAAAAAAGGAAAAGAAATCAACACCAACCATCTCTCCCTTCCCACTGCGCATCTAACCAAGACCCTCGCCTTGAATCTCCCAGAAAAAAACTACGTGATTTACACAATCCTTCGAAAAGTGCCCGGAACAGGCCCCGAAATCTTCAACGGTCTTTTGTTCTCTCGCGACTCTTTTTTCCAAAATGCCCACTTCCTATGCTCCTCTTTATGTAGCGTATTCACATTTATCGCGGGCTCTGTGAGGACTTTTTCTGAATTGTTGCGCTTCCTTAAGAAGCTGCCGAAGCGGGGGTGGTTGTATTGGAGCGTGTCGTTGTCGTTGTCGTGTTGGGCGTTGCCTCGCAAGTCAAGGTCCTGTTTGCTGGTTTTAGTTTGCGTTACACGTTTACAC
>JABYPW010002298.1:0-11717 GCA_016880775.1 Phymatotrichopsis omnivora | reverse complement strand
CCCCCCCCCCCCCCCCCCAATTCACATACCATTTACCTATCATACCCAAGTCCCGACACCTCTCCCATTCTAACCTCTACAACACTCATGCCGTGCCGTCAAATCCCCCGCTATACCCACAATACATCTGGTGCAAGATACAAAATAGACTATACAGGTCGCCGACCACCACAACGTCCTCCGAACGACCCACCGCGAATAGTTCCCGGAAACAGTTACCCGAACCGACATAGTACATGTAATCTCCATTCCGGTGATTGCCCTGAAACTGCCTCCGACGGCGTTCTTTTCTACAGGGAAACAGCGCATGGAATTTGTCAAGGCATTGACACAACATCAAGACGGAAGAGGTATAACAGAAAATGCTGTGGGGTATTGGAAAAAAAAAATCAAGGGAAAGACAAGGCAAGCCGCACGACATCCCTCGTAGAAGAATTGTGGGCATATATGCGCCGATTCGGAAGAAGCGAGAGCCAATCTTGTGCATGCGATAGCGCAAATAAACAGTCGAACGTCTTGTATTACGATATAAAATACTCAAAAAAGAACGCAAAGCACTACGAAAAGCTACCAAACCGGCACGATTAACCCACGAGGCAGTATTTTGTTGAAAAGTAGGAAACTTTGTACAGGCTCGTTTCGAACGATAGTACTGTAAGCCGCTGAGCTAACGGTCCGTTCTTATATGCTCTAAGTGTGGATTGATATCGCGACATGTTATACATACAGAAAGGGGTCGACGCAGCTCTGGAAGAAGTGGACGGAAATCGAACAAAGCGGGTGTTATGAAAGGAAGACCAGAATATAAGCGAAGGTCATAGGGACGAGGAGTGGGAACGGGGGAATTTGGGGAAGTAATAGACTAGTTACGAGAGTGAGGGTACGGAGGACGAGCATGGAGCTGTCTTTCCTAGCGTTTATGTTTATATTTTCCCTTAATTGATTCGTTCATTTTGCTTTCATGGCCAAGCCGCCACTTTATGCTTGGTTTTCCCTTTTGTGTTTTGTTCGTGATTTTTGGCTCCCGAGAAGACAAAGATGTTGGGGTAAGACTCTGGGTGAAACATATAAGGGGATATACGGAATGAACGTGATGGAATTGAAGTACGCGTTCCTTTATTCTACCTCCCCATATCATGTAGACAGATTCGAGTAATGATACAAGAATTAAATTTGGTAGCGAGTGATTATTTATGATTCTCAACGCAGTAAGTGCGCACGACTCAAAAAAAAAAAAAAAAAATACAAGCTATTGATTCCTCCATCCATCTCATCAAGATTCCATATAAACTCCGAAAGCCATCACAATTTTAAACGAAATCAAAACGAGGAGAATATTCCTCCAAGAAAAATGCCTCCTATTGCGCTAAATAAACTTAAGAAAAATTCCGAAACCAATATGGAAGTAGCTTTCAACAACAACAAATACACCACACACAAGATAGATGTATTCCATACTAAAAAACGTCCAAGAACGAATTTGAAGCTTTCCGTTTCAGTAAATCAGGCCTAACATGAGGTGGTTTTTGTTTTTGATGTTTGCAAGGATAAGCAATGATTACCCCATCACTGCAGCCCCGCACTTGGATCCGCACAAGCAGCTATATAAAGTCCTTCGCGAGCTCGGGATCGTCCCGAAGTTCTCGCAGCACACTAATTTAACCACTCGGAATGTCTTTTTTTTTTCCCTAACATTTCCTTACCTCAACAAACCTAAAGTCTTGATTAGCATTCTTCTTCGATTAATCAAAGGGTTGGCAAATCTCATCCTCACCATTTTTTTTCCCCATAAGCATCAACTTTTGCTTAGTGGAGTCGGCATGTCTCGCACGAGGCGCATTACCGAATTTACGCCACTGCTCTCTGATGGCTTGTAAGAAACCTGTTTCCCTTTTCTGGGGTAGCATATCGCGGGCTGTCTGGTGAAGCGAATTTAGAGGAAGATGTTGCTGCGTCTGGAGTCCTCTTGCAAGTGCCTTCTGTCCTGTATATATCGAGTATCGGGTGGTGCGAAACAACGCAAACTCAAGGAAGCTCCAAATGTGTACCATACACGCAAGGGTGGGCGCGATGTCTTTTCCACGAACGTTGTTGGTGGTTCAAAGAATCTTGCACTTCATGGTGGTTCTGGGGACATTACGTAGCGGGGTGAAGAGGGCTTCCGAGGGACCCAAAATAGGTCTTGGCTCCCGTTTTCGGCCTCCAATTCAACCTGGGAATACTCGAGTAGTATGTTCTATTCTTTCGGAGACGCTGGAGACTTTCACCGATCAAACCACGCTGATTTCACAGTGTTCACAGCCAACACACGTTGCGCCCGTTGGTGGTCGAGTGACACACCATGATCGGCTCCAAAAAGTAGTCTTCTTCACGCAAACCTAGAATTTGCCATACGCCGGTTTATTCTCAGTCACAAAAGAGAAAGGGAAAAAGGAAAATGAAAAGGAAAAAAGAAAGAGAAAGAGAATTCAATGCAATTGCACCCATTCCGCCGTTTATTTCCGCTCAAATTTTCGTATAGCAAGCACGTGGAATCGCCGGTAGTCCCATAATGCATAGCGATTGCAAAAAAGAGAAAAAAAAAAGAGATAAGTAGTACACACAATCATGCTCCACTAGCTGCTGCAACGTAATGCAAAAGATAGTGATAAGGGAAGAGCCACCACCTTTCTAACACAACTACTCACATGAAGAAGAGAAAACTAACCACCAACTCCTCAAAAGACATACAGGTACCTGCAAAAGCATAAAAATAGCGCCCACCACGAGACCATAAATTTTTCATCAAAGCAGCCTTGATAATCGCAGTGTTGCATTTCACCTACGAGCCCAAAGCTCTGACGATCCCCATAGCCGCTCCCGCTGCAACACCGCCGACAACCATCATTTCGACACCACTTCTGCAACATTTCCTCCATTCAAAATTTCCGCTCCAATTCGCCTCTCCTTCTTCCCCTTCCTCCATACCTACAAGAATGGTTTTCCCAAAGCCAAAGACATATAAACAAATAGCCATAACGCCCACACTCCACCAGAGACCTTTTAACACGTGCTCGCGGGCGACAAAGAAATAGGGCAGCAATGGGATGAATCCGCCAAGAAAATATCCAGCGGCTATTGTCATCGCTGACGATAAGGGTGTCCGTCGGGATTTGCATTGTTCTGGACTAGGAAGGTTATGTTGGAATTGCATCAGGAAGGAAACCAGTGATGCCGGGTTCTCGAGCAGAGAAGTGACAAGAGGTTGCAGCGAGGAGGGTGAGACATGGTAAGGTGCAAAGATGGAATAGAGTATGGGCGTTAACGATTCCGGTGCCGTCGCCACGAGGTTCCTTGTCGACTGAAGAGTCGATTCATAAAACTCACTAGAAATTTTCTCATCAGTACATAATTTGCCACCAAAACAAGAAAACGTTTAAAAAGGAAAACGAAGAAACTTACGCCTCTCCCCTGCCCGCCAGCCATCCACCCAATCCCATGGAAATGCTCCCAGCAATCAGCTCGGCAAACCCACCGTAAAGAACAACCTTTGTATCATTGAACGCGCTTAATCCAGCTGTCAGGGCAAATGGCACCGTCAATCCATCCGACAACCCGATGATGGCGTCGGAGATAACTCTGGGATCAATGAACGCATTTTTATGCCGTTTTTCTACATGTTCCTCTTGCGGAAAGTGAGTTTCGGCGGTGGAAGTAGAGGAGGTTGATTTTCGCCGAGGACAGGACGGATTTGAGCAGGAATATTTCGGTGGCGACGGGGCGGTGGCGCCGTATGTTTGAGAGGTGCTTATTGTGGGGAGTAAGGGTGGCGCTGAGTTAGAGGAGAGTTTAGGGGAGTGGGAGAAGAGTGTTTTTAAGAGAACGAGGACCATGTTCGCTATGAGGCTATCGCTTTCCCGGAATTCGGGGATTGAGGAAGGTGGCGGAAATTGCAGAGGATTCTGTGCGGCAGCCGTGAGCATTTAAGTGGAAGGGGGAACAGAGTAAAGAGGAGAAGGGCGGAGGTAAGGGAAATAGGAGAGGGAGAATTTGCGGGAATAAGCTTAAAAACGGGGTTTCGTGTGCACGAACCTTTCATGCGTCTTCGCCCTCCCCTCCTGGCCAGTGACGAGCTCCTTTGTAACGATCGTCAATGCGGCCCCGCGTTTCAACTGCTATTCGATTTTCACAACCACAACCCAAATTGCGCAACTCTTACCTCCTAATAGCCATCAATCGTAGTTTGACGACCAATTCCCGGAAAATTAAGATGAAAAGAACAATCGAAGCGGCGAATATTGACAATTGACTTCGCAATGGAATACACACAAGGTTGATCTTTATACAAATCAAAGCAAAAGCTTGTCCGCCAAAAAGGGTAACGTCCGCTAGCGGTTTCTAATTTCGCCACGATGCGGCTCCGCAGATTCAGCCAATCACACGAAGGCCATTTCTCAGCTGGCGTGCTTGTCGAATTCTCGGCGCGTGACGTAACCCGCCTCGTAGTGAGCTTCAGCTATGTATGTATTACCAGTAGATACATGTACTTATGTATGTACCCTATTGGCAATAGTTATCGGTTCGCTGCAACAAGTGAGCTTCCGAGAGAAAAAAATGGAGAAATTTGCGATGCCCGTTACATATAATTCGCCGCCGACCGATCGTTCCCCGGTTGATACTCATGTTTGCAGATGAGTAGAGTACTACATGTAGTAGTCTAGAGCAATGTATTACACGTATAGTACATGTGACGTGAATGAAAGCTCCCTGTGATCTGCGTCCTGCTTCGCGATTCGCAAAGCCTTTTTTTTCGTAATCTCCCACGCCGTCATCGTTCGCTTAACGGATTGAGATAATATTCTAGAGCTTCTAGACCGCTCGATCATCAGTCCCGCTCGAACGTACAAAAAAAATTACACATGTACTCTACATGTTCATGTCCATAAATTCAACTTTCAATATCTGCATACCTTTTGGTAATGCCATTACGCTCCCCCCTCCCGCTTCGCATACTCCTCCTCAATCCGCTCTTCGTACAATCTGGCAGCCTCCTCGTTCTCTTCTCTCGTTTGATCTGTGCTTCCGTTGCCGGCCTCTCGTTGGCTGGATGACGTCGCAGGCTGAGAGTTGCTTTGAGTGCGCCGGGGGGAGTCGGCTTCGGCCTCGGATTGGGAGGGTGAGAGATGCGTCTCGCTGTTGGAGGAAGGCTTTTCGGAGGTAAAGAGAGGGACAGGCATGGTGATTTTTTCAATCTGAGTGGATGCGAGGGATTATGGAGCTGTGTTTGGGATGCTTGTGGGATGAGCGTGGTGCGAGAATGGTGGTATGTTCCAGAGTATTGTCTCGATGAGGGGTAGCGAGAGTTGTTACTGAAAAATCGAAACGTCATTGTGGCGAGGTGTTGTGATGCAGTGCCACAAATGCATCATGATTGACCGGGAGACGTTAGGCGGATAAGAATTAACCGTGGCTGATTTCTACCAAAGCGTTTTGAGGGTCTAGAACGCTCTATGAAACCATGTTAATATTTCGAGACTCATACACTCTCACTCGACTCTCGCATATCGCGAAAACAATTCGAGCACCGTATACAATTACCTTTTACCCCATATGGCAAGTGGCGCGCAATGGTTTCTTCTCAATAAAAAAGAACTAGCGCTGTGTCTGGCGAAGGATGCAGTAGAGCAATGTAGAGTACATGTACTCGGATCCGGCAAACAAATAATCTGATTTGGTCTTGACCTTTGCCTCACGGGATCGATTTTCAGGTTCTTTTTTTACCGGACACGAATTGAAGTTCAAAATTCAAAAAATTTCCATTAATAAGTACATACTCTAGTTCGTTAGCGTGTTCCTCACCTTATGTGCAGGAACCAAGTACAGTTAAGTGCCTGATCGATTTTCTTGGCATTCTTTGCCATAGCGACAGGAATTCCCTCGAGTCTCAAGTTCTAGCAACCCCACTACCGATGCCAAATATAGAATAGGGTCGTTCACGATGAAAAAGTACTAGCCCTTTTCGTGTACTTTTGAAAGGGAGATTGGCGCCGACCATGAGGTTTCGCAAAAATGCAAAAAGAAGAAAAACGTTCTTTTTGCACATGGCTTTGCTGTACTAGGTATGGGAAAAAAAGTGATCGCAATCTGATAAAATTTGATAAAAAAAGTATGGTAGAGCGCCCATTGATGCAGGGCTGCTCTGCTCCTATTAGCGCTTTTCCCGCTCGTTATTATGAGGAAAAAAGTGATCGCAACCCTATCCTATTGGGCTGATCTTGCGCCCACATAGAACGATTGGATCAGAAAGAGTTGCGATCATTTACCCTCACACCCAAGTACTTTTCGCCTAAAGATGACACTAAGCGAAAAAAAAATTATCTAACCCTTTGCAGACTGCCGCGTGATGTCCACAACCAACCCTTCGCAGGCCACTGTGTGATGTCCACATCAAACGTGATTAGATTTCGTACTTTCAAAAACGAATGCATGAAGGGGCGTTCACGCATTAGCGTACTTTTCACTTCACTTTCGAAAGTACGCCAAGAAAAGTACACGAAAAAGAACATGTACTTTTTCATCGTGAATGACCCTGATACTTCTTTTGCACACCAAATAAAGGTATTTCAATGAAATAACCTGAAATTGAAATGTAGTCTCTGTAAATATAACCTTTTCCAATTATATATAAAATGTTAAAAATTCCAAGCTCCTTTATATTTTTATAGCACTTATTGCTGAGATCTTGGCATTCTTTGAAATGTAAATATTATCGTGTTTGACAATTAAATCTAGTAAGAAAAGAAAAAAAATTATTTAATGAATCTCTAAATACTATACTCTACTTCTTGTAGTTAACTATGTTAAAGAATTAATTATGTAGAATAGTCATGCTCATTTATTTATTTCTACTACCTAAAAGGTATTATAGGTATAAATCTATATGCAATAACTTACATTATGACAGAAAGATGTAGTATATAGTAGTTCTTATGCTAATAGCCAAATATACACTAAAGTAATTTATTCTATTACTAATGTATTTTATAATGCTCTCATGTATATTTGGCATAATCTTTCCATATTACCCCTAGAAGGCCTCTTAATATTACAATGTGTACTACCCCAAAAGTAATAGTTATAGTATTATTTTTTGTCAGATAAATTTTCACTACAATTACTACTCACTATATAGTTGTGGTAGTTTATAATGAGTTCTCTTTCAGTACTAAAATACATTCTTCATTTAGTTCTTTTTAAGTAATAGATATAACTCAAGATTTATGACCTTCAATTTTTACTATAACTAGATAATTATTTTGAGTTGCTATAATTATTAATACCTTTTAATAGCATTCTTCCTCATACTTATCTTTCCTATAAACTATCTCTAATTATAAAACCATAATCTTCTTTATTATCATCCCCTTACAATTAATTATAATTTATTAGTTATATGTATTTTTAATAAGATTAACTGTATTGTATGTAGTAGGTAAAGTTGTTATAGTAGCAATAGAGAGAGGTGATATTGTTAAACTACACCACTGTACTTTTTCATCAGCTACTATGTATTGCTGTATCCTTCAGGATAAATAGTGTGACTAGGTTATGTCTAAAAACCTACTACATACTTTTTCAATAGCTTATAATCACTATACTTTTAGTGGTTTTTTCTGACCTTTTCCTTTTTTACCTATTTTTCCTGATAGGTTTTAGTTTCTTAGTTTATGGCTATTTTCTCCCCTTTACTACTACACTTATAATAAAAGCTTACTTCAGCTACCTCTTTATGGCTTTAGATACTTACTTCCCCTGATGATCCCATTCTTGTCTTAGTACTACTTTGTATTTTCTAGTCTCTTAATTATTTCCTATGCTGAGTTCCCTTCAGGTCACAGATCTTTAGTATCAGCAGGCTAGACAGAGGTAGTGTAATAAGACTTTAGGAGGTCTTGATAGGTTTCTGATTATTTTAGTTTACTAGAGTTTTTTAGAATATACCTGTAGAAGGTAATAGGCTTTGTACCTTTAAACAAATAGATAGAAATATCTCTATCTCTGTACTAGCTATAGAAGATCTAAAACAGGTTTATAATATAGTAGAAATAGAAGATACATTAAAAACCAAGGAGATAGAAGTATAGGTAGGTATACAAATATAGAATAATATGGTATTTGAGATTATAAATGAGAAGAATTTCTAGTACATTTAAATCCTTCACTTCTTACTCTAGCTAGTAACTTAGCTTTATCAAACCTTAATATATATCTAAACCTCATAGTTAATCAAAAACACAAGAAAAATTGAAACAAAAAATAATATAATGAAAGAGGAGGGAAAAGAAAGAAAAGAGAAACTATAGAAACCTTGAATATAGTAAAGGCCTATATAAGTATATAGTACTATTTGTACTCTATCTTAGGTAAAATAAATTTTTTTTCATAAATAACTATACATATACCTCTAAATATAGCGTATAAATTATATAAAATTTAATTAAAAAAATAGAAGTATATGCTAACCACAATAAGTTTTATAGGAAATAGAACTAAAATATGAACCTTTATTATACTAAGAGTCCTATTTAAATTGTACTTCAATTCCTATCTCTCTGACCTTAATCTTGTAGTATATAACTTGCTAAATGATATTAGTAGAATAGATATCCTCTATAAAGTCTAGGGAACTTATTATTTTTAAATATTAATGTAGCCTATAGTTATGAGCTCTTAAGCTACTATAGGTATACTTAACCTAGCTACTTTTTTTAGTATCCTATATTATATCTATTAAATTTTATAATATTACTAAATACTTTATTTTCTGAAAAATATATATAGGATCCCTCTACCTCTCAACAATATAATCCTATATTTCTTAGTTAAGTAGTATAAGTTCCTCTTAATCCTTATTAATTTAAATTAATTAATAGATAAATAGGTTTTGATTTTAGCTTACTTACCTTACTTGTTTAAAAGGCATTTATTAGAAGCTCTAGGAATAAAGGTATAAAGAATATTTAGAGCTATTACTAGAACTGGTAAAGCTATAGGTCTCAGTATCACCAGAAGTTATAGAGTATACTAAACCTAGAGAACTCTAAGTAATAGCAAGCCTACCTAGTAAAGATAAGAGGCTGTAAGCAATATTAGGTAATATAGTACTAAAAATAACTATAAGAGATATAAAAATATCTGGTTGACCAAGGTGTACTAGTAGTTATAATAATGCTTACAAAGTAATAAAAGTAGTAATAGGGATTGAAAATTTTCTAGTTCTCTATAATAAGGCTATAATTTCTATAGTAGTACTAAATAACTCTTGAATATATTTATATAAGAGATTTACAGTAGTCAAGTTATATAAAATACTAAGATAAGAAAGTAGAAAGATATACTTATACACTTATAGACATAAGTATTTAGATATGTAGTTAGTAGCAATTCACTACTACTCTATCATATTTGTTTTATATACTAGTAATAAAGCATATAAAAATTTTAGAAAAAACCTAATTTTCTATCTATATATAGACTTGATAATAAATTATTCAATACTCTTAGTATATTCCTTCAATCTCTTTACTATATTTTTAGTTTATATTTTAAAATCTTAAGATTCTAAAGTCTACTACTTTTCTAAAACTACCTTCTTGATATTATATTCTAAGCAGACTACTAATAGTAATTTTCTTAGTTAAATATTCATTTTTATATCATACTAAATATTTTTTAATTAGATTTATATTAGGTTAACCTCTTGGCTAGTCCAAAAAGAAGGGGATATATAGGCTATCTATAGTAGTGTAGTAAAGTCCTACCCTATGATATAGAGAATTATCCTCTGTGCCCTTTATTTTTGTAAGCTATTTCTTTTGTATTTATATAGAATTTAAATATGTAAGGGTTAACTAAAATGTAAAAAAAAGCAAAGAGATGTAAATTTAATAGAGGATAATACTCTATGCTAAATACCAAAATTCTGCTAAGCTACTAGAAGTGAATTATATATCTCTCTCTTCCTAGACTAGTAAAATAATTCACCTTAAACAAACCTAATTAAAATCCTTTAGTATGATATAAAAGATATAGTTAATAAAAAAATCCACTACTCTACCCATAATATGGTATATAGAATACAATTCTAGAAGAATAAGAGGCTTTAGATTTTGAAATATTAATCTAAATATATATAAGAGATTAAGGGAATATATTAGGTAGAGGTAGAATAACTTAATATTAGGTCTATGTATAAATTAGAAATTAATCTTTATTTTATTTCTTTATTTACTTCATTCCTAGCATATGAAATACACATAACACATAGCCACTCTAAAATGCTACTTAACTAAGCATCTAGATAATTAAGTCATTAACTATACCTGAAATCCTTAACTACATAGGACTCTTTAAAACTCTACAAACTATTGACTAATAGTGTAATAGTATTATAGAAACAGATGAACTAAGCTAAAGTGAGAATGCAATACCTAGCTCATATTACTTGAAGGTAAAACTAGAGGAGGAGAGTAGGCTAATAGTAGTACTAGGTAAGTTCTAATACTAACAGCACCTCCAGACTAGAACTGAATAGCTGAGAGGAGGCTATTTCAGAATTGAAGTATTCCTACATACTACCTTCAAGTTCTTTAATATTGCCAGTTTTACCAAGGCTAGAGGTAGGTGTAATTTGATTAGTCATTGTAAACTTTTTTAGTGAAATCTTTTGTGGACAGGAAAAAGTTCAGAATCTTAACAGCTGACCATTTATAAAAGGCGTATACTGTCCATAAATTTCCTAATTTCCAGTCCTACAGCATATCAACAGAAAAGGGGGTGGGGGGGGAAATAGATTACTAGAGGTTCCCCAATTTTAATTTCATTTCCCCATCTTGCAGGGGATTGGGGCTAAGGATTAGGGTGTGTAATTTAATTCTCTTCTATCCATTTTGTAGATTATTTGGGCGTGAAATGAGCAGCGATCTTACAGTAGAAAGCTCATGAAAATACAAAGAAAAGAATTTTTTATGTTCAGTGACGTATGTCTCTAGCAATAGTAACTGATCAAACCCCTATCAGATTACCAAAATCTTTGTAGTACCACCGTACTAGGCTTTTGAATGAGCTCCAAGCATTGACAGAGGGAGGGAGAGAAGGGGGGGGTAACGGGAAGTCGTTCACGTTTTGAACTAGCTGAACATGTAATTGTACGTGTACATGTATACATACATTAAAATACGCAGAGTGCTTGCTTTACATATTTCCGACCGACAACAGCGTAACTTCAATTCGAGAATTTAGTACGCAGTACCTTAAACTAACGCAAGATCCAGCACATCCACATTGAACAGGTCTTGATCTTGACATTTACAGCACCAAACAGGAGTCCGGCACAAGTAGCATCCCAATAACCTCCTTCAAGAAAATTCTGGTTACTTGAATTCGTTATATCGTTTTAGGGAACGTTTTGTGGTCGCGCAAATCGTGGTTCTGGCACAAACGTGGTTTTCAAAAAAGTTGACGCGTTTGGTGAACAAAATAGCGGTTCAGAATACCATGGCTTTAAAAAAGTAACTCTGAACTACTTTTCTTCCCAAAACTATAGTCTTTCCTCCACATCCACGGTGATACTTACCCCTATACTCAATGCTCAACATTCCCATCCAATCACTTCTTCATCTATAATAACACTACTCAAAAAAAAAAAAAAAAAAAAAAAAAAAAAAAAAAAACAAATA
>JABYPW010002297.1:0-11725 GCA_016880775.1 Phymatotrichopsis omnivora | reverse complement strand
ACAAAAAAAAAAAAAAAAAAAAAAAAAAAAACTACTACATTGAAAAAAAAAAAAAAACAAGTAGAAGAAAAAGAGCTCGGTCGGAGGTCAAATGAACGAATGGTTGGGAAACACACACTAGCATCCATGCGCTGTCATCCGCATAGCATCCCATCGGAACATAGGTATCCGAACTCATCGTACAAATTCAAAAAACCCAAATGCACAAACGATCACTCGAGGGCATCGAGTGAGAAAAAGTGATCTTGAACAAAGGACGCCGGACCCCAACTGTCATGTCTTCGCTTCTTGGTCTCTTATAGCCTTTTGAAAAGGTAGTAGAAATGTCAGTAATAAATCTTAAATTTGAACAGTATTTAACCTTTCGACTTACCTTTGGCAGAATCTTGATCACTGCGTCTAGTCTACTCCCCTTCTCGAGTAGCATCTCGACTACTTCCTCATTTTCATATTCCACCGCGAGATGTAGTGGTGTTTGATCTAAATAGTTTTTGGAGTCTAAGCCTACGCCCTCCTTCTCGAGTAGCATCTTAACCTCCTCCTCATCGTACTCCACCACGAGATGTAGTAGTGTTTAACCTAAATAGTCTTTACAGTTAAAGTCCACACCATCCTTCTCGAGTAGCATCCTGACTACTTTCGTATCGCCATACATCATCGCGAGATGTAGTGGTGTTTGACCTAAATAGTCTTTATGGTTCAGGCCAACATCTTCTATCTGAAGTAGCATCTCAACTATTTTCTGATTTTTCTCCATCGCCGCAAAATGTAGTGGTGTTTGGCCGAAAAAATAGGTTTTGGAGTTCAAGTCCACACCTTCCCTTCCCAGTAGCAGCTCGACTACTTCCTCGCTACCTTTCCCCGCCGCGAAATGTAGTGGTGTTTTGCCAGAATAGGTTTTGGCGTCCAAGTCAATACCCTCCTTTTCTAGTAGCATCTTGACTACTTTCCCGTTTCCACCCTCTGCCGCGACATATAGTGGTGCTTCGCCGGAATAGGTTTTGGCGTTCAAATCAACATCCCCCTTCTCGAATAGCATCTTGATCTTTTCCTCATCTCCATTCTTCACTGCAACATGTAATCACGTTTCGCCGTAATAGCTTTCGGCTTTCATGTCAACACCCTCTTTCTCGAGTAGAGCCTTGACCACTGCATTATATCTATTTTTCACTGCGATGCACAATGGTGTTTCGCCGTATTCGATTTTGACGTCCAACTCAGTACCCTCCTTCTCAAGTAGCATCTGGACCACCGCCTTGTTTCCATTCTCCGCCGCGAGATATAACGGTGTTTTGCCATTTCAATTTTTGACGTCTAACTCAACACCCTCCTTCTCGAGTAGCATCTTGATCACCGTCTCGTGTCTATTCTTCGCCGCGGCGTGTAGGGGTGTTTCGCCAGATACGTAATGGTTTTTGGCGTTCAAGCAAACATCCTCATTCTCTAATAGCATTTTTACCACTGCGTCATGTCCACAAATAGCCGCATAATATAGGGTAAGTTCCCCAACAACCGTAGTGAGGTCGAATTTAACACCCTTCTCTACTAACAGTTTGGACACTGTCCAATTTCGATGTCTCACCGCGGTACGTAGCGCATCATATTTTCTTTTGACGTCGAATTGAACATCCTTCTCAAGTAGCATCTCGACAACCGTCTCGTGTCCATTGCTCGCCGCGGTTTCTAGCGGTGTTCTGCCGTCGTTGTGTTCGGCGTCCAATTCAATACCCTCAATCTCGAGTAGCATTTCGACAATTGCCTCAAGCCCATTCTCTGCTGCGGTAAATAATGGTGTTTTGCTAGAAGCGTTTCTGACATTTAAGCCGACATGCTCTTTCTCGAGTAGCATTTCAACAATTGCCTCATGCCCATTCCTCGCTGCGGCAAATAATGGTGTTTCGTCATGATTGTTTCGGACGTTCAAGTCGACATGCTCCGCCTCGAGTAGCATTTTCACAATTGCCTCATGCTCATTCTCCACTGCGGCAAATAATGGTGTTTCGCCATCATCGTTTTGGACGTCCAAGTCGACATGCTCCGTCTCGAGTAGCATTTTGACAATTGCCTCATCGCCTCTGTTCGCTGCGGCAAATAATGGTATTTCGCCATCATCGTTTCGGACGTTCAAGTCAATATGCTCCGTGTCGAGTAGCATTTTGACAATTGCCTCATGCCCATTCTCCGCTGCCGTATACAGTGGTGTTTCGTCATAAAACGTCCTCTTCTCCAGAAGTTCCATCTTCGCCATATCCTCCCAACTTGCCACTAGGTGTGTTGGCATTGCTCTGGAAGTATTGGGTATTTCATTAATACGATCAACGATGCTCTTCAAAAGATGTTCGGTGATGTCCTGCAAGCCATAGTACGAAGTCACCAACAATGGGGTAAGCTGTATCTCCACACCTTTTAGTTTCCACAATCCATAATCTCGCTCCCCAGGCGCCCAATAACCATGAGCGATATGCTGTAGAAGGATTCAGAAAATCCTTCTGCAAAGTCATGAGGGTGTTATTTCCAGAACCGGATGAGCGAACATGTTCCATCCAGTTTTTAATCGCGTAGTTAGCTAATGCGTAGTTGTCAAGGATGGGTTTTTCCAACTGCGGCTGCCGGTGATTTTCATAGCATAGCAAGGTGAGGCAAACTTCGGCGGCCGCCGTATGCGCTTCTACCGATGGGAATTTATTCCGTAGAAATTCGGTCACGGAAAAATGCGCAGGACGTAATACACCCAGCTTTTTATCCAAAACAATAAAGTTCTGGCAGACGTCAAGAAATACCATATCTGTGAGGTCTTCGTTATGTGGCTGTTCTGTCCATTGCATGGGTTCGATCGAGACCGCTTCGATCATCTCCTTCGTAGTAAGAGGCCGTTCGGCGTAAAAGTATTCACATCAGTGTTCGTTTTGCCAAAAGGCAGTTGTCTTTGCTCTGCTTGCACATTCTGTCCCATATGGAAGTATATGTCGCTTCCAGATCTTCCGGCAGCCGTTCCAAAGCCGTTTCAATCGCCTTCGTTGTTCTCTCTCGACATATATACTCTTAATCTGAAGATCGACCCACAAAAACCTGATTCGTGCCGAAAAATAAAACTATT
Source organism: Phymatotrichopsis omnivora (assembly GCA_016880775.1). Taxonomy (NCBI): domain Eukaryota; kingdom Fungi; phylum Ascomycota; class Pezizomycetes; order Pezizales; family Rhizinaceae; genus Phymatotrichopsis; species Phymatotrichopsis omnivora. The sequence goes on along the minus strand of JABYPW010002297.1, from coordinate 8,628 downwards.
AGCGAAGCACTTTGAAAATGGTAATTGGAAATTTGTGTGACGTACATTCCATGGGCCTTGCTTTTGAGCGTTTCAATGATGAGCTCTCTCAATTCAAGCTTGACATTTCCCCTTAGCAACTTCTTTTCCGAAATACATCTCTCGACCTGCTCAGTGATGAATAATTCGATATCCCTGGAGTTATATCCTTTGGCTCGAGGTAGACGTTCGGTACACTTTCAAATTTAAGCACAATATCATCGTCATCCCGACTGGTTACGAAAAGTTTGAGTCGCTTAGCCGATGATTTCAAGATGCTCTCCAATGCGTTCAGAAGTTGATCTCTGTTGTTTTTGTCACACTCGTCAAGTGCATCAATAACAACGACGGTCTGATCAAATGCTGCCGACAATTCCAAAATCAACCTTTTGCTCTGATCCAGCTCCAAGCCCTTGGAAAGGAATCCGTCATCCTTTTGTTTCTGGTAAAGCGAGACCACCGACTTGGGCAAAGTTCCCTAGATATTCGCAATGGATAACTGTTTCACAATTGTTCTCGAAATCAACTTCGGGACTTGTCTATCTTTCTCCCCGTCATTGCAATAAAAATATGCAAGTGCACGGTTCGGCGACATCCAGTTCTTGAAAGTGTCAACAACGAAGGAGCTAGGAAAATTAGCACGTCTTCATCAAATGGATCAAAGAATAGGAACACCAACGCAAGAATAGTTTTGCCAGCTCTCGCTGATTTTTGAGAGTTTGGTGTTAGCTACTATGCCAAAGATCAAAAAAAGAAAAAAAAAAAAAAAACGTTTGCAGAATTTTCGACACACTTACCAATCCCATGGAGCCAAAGAATTGAAGACGATGTTGATTCTTTCCATTCAATAAACTCTTCTTTCTCGAGTAACCATTCCCCCGTTCCGGCCTGACGCTTTTCGTTGATAAACAAATGATGATTTTCGGAAGTGACTTCCGATAGCCATTTTAAGATGGCCAAGCGTTCGTCATCTACACTTATTAACAAAAAAAAAAAAAAAAAAAAATCCAATCAATGGTACACACCTTGAACTCTTGTATATATTTTTGCGACTTGAGATTTCATTTCGATAAACGGTTTTTTCAACTCCTCAAGAATGCCCCGAAGCCTTTCCTGCTCTGCTGCCGGTGTTAGCACGGTTCCGATCGGAAATGCATGCAGTTTTGATATATATAAATACCAGAACTTATTTTTTCAGTCGCCGTAGATTGGGCTATGAAACGAGCAATCTTATTAGGTATCATCTTCAAAATTAATTCAATCAACGGATATCTCACACTCATCGGCAGCTGTCCGAGCCGCATTTTCGACCCCATCTTCGAGGGTTTTGATATTCTCCATGAGGGGAGAAAACTCAGCCGGGTACGAATTAACAATACCAGTAAAATATCGTGCTTGACAGACATTAGTTTCCTTTTCCCTCCTGCACCAACAAAAGACCATACCTGCTGTATTTTGGCTGAAATATTTTTTCGAATAGCAGAGATATCCTAATATGGCCGCATATAGATCTGGCACGCTATCTATAAGATTTTGAGCGGACTTAAGTTTGCTTTCGCACTAAAGCCTCTCATATATCGCGCAACGACCTAAAATGCGGGAAATAGAGTCTTGATCCAACAAGAGTTTTTCCATCGTCTCCATGTCGTTCGAAGCAACCTGGTCAACAGATTATTATGAGTTCTCTAGTGGTAAAAGAAATCTCATTTAATCACTAATACATACTTTTAGAAGAAATCGAAACACGGTCCATGCTGCGGACAAAGGGTTGTGGACCATATTGAAAGGCAGTGTTCCCAATGTCCACAAATTTATTTAGGTTGGTAAGAACGCGGTTCGCTATATCCCTCAAAACTACCTCTTCCCCGTCCTTTTTCTGATATTTCCATTGTTTTTCTTCACATTCCTGCTGCTTGGGTTTTGCTGCTTCCAACACCTCCGTTACTATTTCGTGCTTGTCGCCATCATCGAAATTAAACTGTTTTCGAGCTTCTGGTTTTAGCTTTTCGACGGCCTTCTCCCACAGTGTTTTCGAACGGCTGAATTTGTTGACAGTTAGCCACCGATCGTCGGAGATCTTCACCTAAAGTTAGGAGAGCTCTGAACATATACCTCGGAGATAATGACGATTTCGAATCCGGAGCGTCATTTACTTTCTTTTTCCCCCGGAAAGGCCGCAGTCGGCGGAGCTGCTGGCGATGGAGGAATGTCTCCGGAAGAGGAGGCAAGTCTCCTATGCGCGATTAGCGGGGGTGTGAGGAAGCTTAAAGATGGTGTGGTGGGTGAAGTAGTTGGTATACGGCCATTAGCGCTCGCGTTAGTTGGTGGGGTGAGATTCGTTGAAAGAGAGTTGGAGCTGCGGTTTGAAAAGTTGAAAAAACTTCCTAGTTTTTGTTCGAATTTATCCCTTTTCCCCATTTTGTTATTTTCCCTAAAATGGAATTTGTGGCAGTCGAAAAAACTATAAGTTATCGCGAATTTTTTCACTTCAATAGAGAAAGGGATATTTAGCGAAAGCGGGAGAACTTGCAACGGCGCCGGAAAAGTAGGTGAATCGGAACACAACCCCTCACTGCCACCAGCTGGGTGCTTGTTGTGACACGAGTCGACTACTCAGATTTAACGTTTTTTGCCGCCGCGCGTGAAACGGATGCGTTGCTTCCACTGATAATTGGCTTTGGATTCCCCCCACCCGACACATACCAATCCTCTCCAAGGTATCAGTACAGTAGGTGCTACGAGGCTCGAATATGTTTTAAGTGAGTACATGTACATACATACCTAACGTATGCATTTAGATATCGATTTTAGGGAAAAGGCTGTCACAAAAAAATCATCAGCGGGATCTACCATCTGACTTGATTCCGCTCTGCATCTCACAGATGACCTCGAGGCTTAAGATATGGGTACTTGAAACAGTTGTAGTTACCAGCAGTTTTGCGGCCAGCATTCGAGAATATATATTCTTCATATATTACACATTTCAAAGTAAACAAGTAAAAATCGTATTCGAGGACTAGTTGCTAATTTCTGGTGACCTAGTCCAGAGTCGCGCCTTTTTTGCTATGCAATTATTGGAAGTATGAGCACTCGTGATCGGATGGTGTTTTCGGACAGCAGCACCGCCACTTGCAAAGTTCATTTTGCCCAATGCCTCGGTAACTACAGTCCAAAAACACCATCCGATCACGAGTACTAGTACTTATCCCTTAGCTGGTCGAGACGTTGCAGTCCTGTTGAAATCTAGAACCCTAACGCAATCTAGAAATCATGTGAAAAGAGCAGAAATTCTTGGTTGGGTGTCAATTACCGTCACAATGAAACCATGACTGAAATAGCCATCTATGATCTATCCTGTGGTTCCTGCACTTTTCACATCATGACTTCTAGATTGCGTTAGGGTTCTAGATTTTCAATAGGACTGCAATGTCTCAACAAGCTAAAGGATACGTACATGTACAAGAGTAAGTAGAGTACGTAGGACTACGTTTTCTCTTGGTATACCGGAACACCCCCCCCCCAGTTACTAAGCATATAAGCCGAGCTGATAATTGCCAGGGAAATTCTTGCACTACTGAGCATGAAATTAAATGAAAAATACTGCAGGTCAGGTGTCCGGCACCATATGTGCCAGCAAATTTCACCGAACCGGAAGCTTGAAACAATAGGAAACCACAATTATTTGTAGGTAAATTCCCGTTTACTTGTTGTTACTTGTGTACTCTACTCAAATCTAGCGTAACATAACTTCTGTAGTATGGCTGATGCTATCCGGAAACCTCCAGCTGAATCAGGCGATATTTCATGTCCTAGCAACCATACTTTCAATTGAAAAATACAAGTAGTGTCGACTTTTCAGGAGAGATTTAGCACGAGGGTAGGGGGGGGGGGGAAAAAGCATATTTTCCATATTCCAATGCACTAATCCGACCTTCGCATTTCTTAACCGGTGATCTCCTAGGATACTTGTTCGGCCAACCACTAGTCCGACGATTAATCTACCGCGACGAAAATTGCATAAATTTTTGATTCAAAACAAATTGCGTGGAAGTAAGACGGTTAGCGTTGATTAGTGTCATGTGTTCTTGAGATATCATTTCATTCCAATTTATATATCCTACATCGCTTTAATCTTCGCTCGAAGGTTTCGACTGTCTCCAGCGGATATCAACAGGCATGTCGATAACTATGGCACCTTTACAATGCTCCTCAACTAACCATGAAACAAAAGATAACCGAAAGTAGTACCGAAAAATGACAACGCCTCCAACAGCGCCTCAAATAGCCGTGAGTGTATTATGCTTGCATACTATGCATAGGGGCGACAATCGTTTTTAGTAAAAAAAAAAAAAAAAAAAAAAAAAAGTGTTCGATTAGCAAAACCGCGAGCATTAGTTTCAGCCAAAAAAAAAAAAAAAGCGCAAATAGTAAATATTCGAACATGATAGCGGATTCCCATTATCAACACCACCTTGGCTCACCACAATTCACTACCTCTCCGTAACCAGCCACGGTTCAAATTCAACCCAAAGCAAACAACTCCCTGGACGCATCGCGTATTTACCTTATCACATTTCCAAGATGCACATATCGATGCAAACTCTGTGGAAGTTAGTCCTAGTTATTCAGTCCAACCACGGTGGTCGACGAAACAGGAGAACAGACAACGCACTGTAGATAATTTGAACATGAACTTTCCACCCAACGGCAAACATCCCCAGCCTTCACCCCCCCAAAGTCATTTCAAACGAAATTTGTCACACGCCCGCAACGACAAAACAATCACACCGAACCCAGTTAAAATAGTAATAATAACAAAAAGGAAAAAAAAGAAAAAAAAAGAAAAAAAAAAAAAACGCCATAGAGTGAACACATCACATCCCATCACTCTAGGATTCCCATCCAACGGCAGTAACCTCCACCTCCACCGCCACGCACCAACCACAACTCCGGCCAACCCCCTCACCTCCATACTACTCCACCCTTCCACTACTCCAGATCATCGAATTCGCTCCCAATCGGCACCCTCGCACGATTCGGCACTAAATCCACCAGCCCAACACTCCCTCGCCCTACCCCTTACCAAAATCAGAACTTACACGGATACGTTATAGGCACTTTAGGATCCCACTCGTAGCCCAGTCTCTGCGGATGGGAACAGCCAGGAGGAACGGCGCAGTGACCCCGATAGTGACGGAGTAGTTGAAAGAGTGCTGGGCCAGCACGCGCAGGGTAGCGGCAGTATTTGATCGGAGTTTTCTAGAAACGATGGGTAGACATTGCGTTTTTGGCTGCGGTTCGTTGTTTCGGTGAGGTAATGGAGGTGTGGTTTAGGGTGCGGGGGGAATGTAGGGTAATTGGTGGGGTTGTGTGGGCTTTGTAAGCGAGTCGGAGTCAAAGAGAAGGCAGAAAGGAGATGAAAGGAATAAGTCTCGAGTTTGAGATTCAAGAATTCCACATAAACTTACAAATAAAGACCTTTTTTTTCAAAATATATATATATATATATATATATAGTATTATTTAAGCTTAGTCTTGGCGTTGACTATTTCGACCAACATAAGCACTTCGCAGCACCAGAATAACGCTACCATATATCCAACTGATCCTCCCGAACATCACATAATTGCAGTTGATGGGTAAAGCAGATGAGAGAGCCCGATAGGTAAGCATAGAAAGAAAATCTGTTAAGCACACATTGGCACACTTACCTGGATCCCACTTCCCACGTAACCTCAAACTCCATACAAAATACCCAAGCTCCTAACATCTACTAGTAATCGACTACCTACGATACTCAATTCAAGTCAGCGTAGTCACCTTCATCGGTTTATAGAATAACACAAGAGATCAACAGCAACTCGACGGAGCACAGCTAGTGAAGGCAGAATTGAAATGGGAAAGACTGAACGAGGGACGCCCATGCCTGTTCATCCAGGGTTAGGGTTATGAATCGCCTTCTTCCTCCTAATCTCCATCTTATAAATTTTCTCCTTTATCCTACGTTACTTCCAAAATTGCATGAGAATATTTATTATTACGTCCAACTATCAAAATCTATTGCAACCTTTTTTTTTTTTTTTTTTTTTAACTAGCAATATACTCTGTAGCCGCACCACTCCACCCACCCCGAACCCCGGACGCCGGACCCCAGGTATACCGCCATAATTTCATACCTACAGAACATCTTCAAAATTAATTTAATCAGTGGATATCTCACACTCCTCGGCAGCTGTCCGAGCCGCATTTTTTGACTTCATTTTCGAGCTTTTTGGTCTCCTCCATGAGGGGAGAAAACTCAACAGGGTACGAATTAACAACACAAGCAATATACCGCATTTGGCAGAAGTTGGTTTCCTTTACTCTCTTGCATTAATGAAAAAACCATACCTGCTGTATTTTGGCTGAAATATTTTTTTGAACAGCAGAGATATCCTAATATGGCCGCATATAGATCTAGTAAAAGCTTCTCGTATATCGCGCAGCGACCCAAAATGCGGGAAATGGACTCCCGATCCAACAAAAGTTTTTCCATCGTTTCCATGTCATTCGAAGCAATCTGGCCAACAGATTATCATTAGTTCTAGTGCTAAGATAAAGTTCATTGAATCGCCAATTCGTACTTTTAGAAGAAATCGAAATACGGTCCATGCTGCCGACAAAGGTGGTGGACCATATTGAAAGGCAGTGTTCCCAATGTCCACAAACTTATTCAGGTTCGTAAGAACGCGGTTCGCTATATCCCTAATAATTACCTCTTCCCCATTCTTTTTCTGATATTCCCATTGTTTTTCTTCACATTTCTGCTGCTTGGGTTTTGCTGCTTCCAACACCTCCGTTAGTATTTCATGCTTGTCCCCGTCATTGAAATTAAACTGTTCTCGGTCTTCTGGTTTTAGGTTTTCGACGGCCTTCTCCCACAGTGTTTTCGAACGGCTGCATTTGTTCACAGTTAGTCACAGATCTACATCTAAAGTTAGGAGAGCTCTGAACATATACCTCGGAGGTAATGACGATTTCGAATCATTTACTTTCTTTTCTCTCGGAAAAGTCGCAGTCGGCGGAGCTGCTAGCGATGGAGGAATGTCTCCGGAAAAGGAGGCAGGCCTCCAATGCAAGATTAGTGGGAGTGTGGAGATGATTGATGATGGTCTGGTGGACGAAGTAGATTGTATACGGCCGTCGGCGAATTTAGGTCTCCCATCGCCCGTGTTAGTTGGTGGGGCGAGATGCGTCGAATGAGATTGGGGGCTTCTGTATGAAAAGTTGAAAAGACGGCAGTTTTTCGCTGAATTTCCCCGTTTTTCTCATTTTCTTATTTTCTCGAAGATGGGGTTGTGGTGGTCGAAGAAACTATAGGTTATTGCGGATCGTTTCACTTCACTGCAGAAATGGATATTTAGCGAAATCGAAGGGACTTCCAACAGCGCCGGGCTTTCTGCAGGAGTAATTATGAGTTGAAACGCAACCCCTCACCGCCACGCGAGCTGAGTGCACGCAGTGGCACGGTGGGAGGGTTCCGAATGGACCACTCAGAGGTTATATTTGGCGCCATTCTCGAGACTGATTGTTGAATTGTCGCGAAGACGTGGGAACAAACTAGGCCTAATTGAGCCTATTTCCTACCGACCTGCCATGGTTCTGGGTTAGGGGAGAATTATGTAGAAGAGACTGGATGCTGGGTGATTTCGAATACATAGGTCACAACCATCGTTGCCAGACGTAGGACATATAGCTCTATTAAAATAAAAATATATGTGTTTTGGCGGTCAAATTTTCAACACGGATAAGCAAATCATGTGTTGCTTCTAACAATAATGTTTCGCGACTGATAGTTCGCTTTGAATTCCTTAATACTAATCTTCTCCAAAACAGATGCTACGAGACTCGAGCATAAGTTATACTAAGCACAAACTTATATATGTAGATATTAATTTCAGGGAAAAAACACTCTCGAAACAACCCTCGAGATTCGGCAACTGACTTAAATTCCACTCTGCATTTTACGGATGGTCTCGAGACTATTGGCTAGGGAAATTTGCACTTGAAACAATCGCAACTACCAGCAGTTTTGCGGCCAACATTCGAGAATTTATGCTCTTCACATATAACCTCTTTTAAAGTGAAAAAGTAAGCACCGTATTCGAGGACTGATTGCTAATTTCTGATGATTCGGTGTCTAGCTATAGAATAGGGTCTGATCCTCGCGCTTTTTGCTTCGCGGCAATGAGATTAGTTATTATAGAGAAAGGAAGAATGGGAGGTCAGAAGTTGGCCAAAAGGAGGCAAACTTCGGCCTCACCGATGCTGCACCAAGTTATACGGAATTGCGAGCGAAATTCATTTCTAGGAACTGTGTAAAAGTGTGAGCAAGTACCAGTTACGGATGCAAGTATATAATCGATTAAAAGGTTTTATCAGGGTACCTATTGCAGCACTTTATTCTCTCTTAATTATGTATATGCAGATATCTACTACAGAAAAAGATTTTCATTGTTTTGCGCCGAATGTTCTCTGGGAAGCATAATTATGGTGTGGAAAGATAAAGGTGCGCTAAAACCGTGTAATTATCGAAGAGAAAAAAAGGAAAAAAAAAAAAAAAAGGAAAGA
>JABYPW010002296.1:0-11729 GCA_016880775.1 Phymatotrichopsis omnivora | reverse complement strand
AAAAAAAAAAAAAAAAAAAAAAAAAAAAAAAAAAAAAAAAAAAAAAAAAAAAAAAAAAAAAAAAAAAAAGCAAAGAAATTGAATATCAGATGGAATAGAGGCGGGGGAAAAATACTTTAACAAGCAATTGAGAGCCAGATAGCGGTGGCATACAGGAAAAAAAAAAAACTAGCCCTGAGATTCTCCTAGACATTTCTTTCCTGGCAACTTTCACCGGGTCCAAAGAAGATCATTCAGAAATCTAGATATAGGATCTCAATCGCTAAATTCGTGACATTTTTTTTTTTTTTTTTGTTGCTAGTCGATACGATGTACATGTAGATTCACCAAAATGAGGAGACCTTTTGTCGGAGTGGTGGATTTCCGATCGGGGAATCTTTAGTCGCGATCTCCGTCCTAATCCCTACCACCGGGATCTTCGAGTTCCATTGCCCGACTGTCTTGCAGAATATTTCCCATGTGCATGTTACATACATGTTACTATACGTACTTGGTGTGTGTCGATTGGTCTGTGATAGAGGTCGCTGAATAAATCGTGGTACAAAGTCAAAGACTAACCGACACACCCCAAGCACACACAGCTATCACATCGGCGCAATTCTAAGAAGAGTGACTATTAGGTGTTACACAAGTGAGCTCGAACAGCCGAGGTAGCAATTTGCATATATACGTGAATGTAGACCATTTCCACCTGTCGTCCGGGCTTAATTATATATGTATATCTCTTAAGATCTCCGCCGACGTTGGTACCGGGGACGTGGCACTATAAATTCCACACCACTCGCATCCGCACGGCACGTTCCCAGGGAAGTGGAGGATTTTATTCCAATTGTTGTATGGGCAGGGAGTAACTACCGTAATGCTTGCCCTAATTTGGCTTAGGCTGCATACACTAGCTGCGTCCGTGCTCGGCTCATGCCCGGCTCATGCCCGGCTCATGCCCGGATCCCACGAGCATCGCCCTTCCCCTCCCTTGCAGCCTGGGTTTTCGAACCGTCAATCCTGTGCGCTGGCGCGGTGTGTCTACCAGGTTTTGCATGGACAACGTAAAATACAGGTATATGTAGGGATACACAGGGGTGGTAAATGCTACTCCCGAAGTCCGACTAGAGTCTTGAAGAGTATATATATTTGCTTGCACAATTCTCTCGTCGCTTTCGCATTTCAAATTGCTGTCCATATTTCTTATTGTCACTTAGGATATCTTCAGGAAAGAAAAAAAAAACCAACTCGAATTCAACCATGGAAAACCGCACATCGTCGTCCGCAAATCCTTCGGCAGCGAAAGGAGAAAAACTTCCACATGTCGAAGTCGATATGGGGGGTAAACCCCGTCCGCTCAACATCATTATCGTCGGTGCAGGCATCGGCGGCCTCACGGTTGCGATTGGATTGCGAGATAATGGGCACAAAGTTAAGGTACATCTTCAAAAACCGCAACGAGGTCCCACCGTATTTCTTTAACTCACCACAATTGTCGTGACGACTAGATTTTTGAACAATCTCGCTTCGCCAATGAAGTAGGTGCCGCAATCGGCATCCCTCCGAACGCCAATGCTATCCTCCGGCGCTATGGATTCGAGGGCGAGTCTAGTGGCGCTGTGGTTTGCGAGCGGGTGTGTCCATGCTTTTTGCTATCCATCAATTTTGTTATGCATATGCTGCTCGTGATAACTAATCACCACCAATTATCGACAGTTGACAACCCTCAATTTCGACAGCACCACAATCCATGATACCGAGACCGCATCTTTACGCAATACATCCTACCACGTACCACATCACCTTCATGTTTTCTCCAGAAGCTAATGTTGACAAATATCTGGCATAGCCATTGGAATTTATCCACAGAGTAGACTTGCACAACAAACTGAAGGAGATGGCCTTGGATCCGGATAGAAAAGGAATTCCCGTCGAAATCCATCTTAGTTCCCGGGTAGCGGCCGTCGATACCGAGACTGGGACGGTAATACTTAATAACGGCGAGAAGCATAGAGGAGACGTTGTGCTTGGTGCCGATGGAGTTCACGTATATCCTCCCCCTCGAATTTCGATCCAAATTAAATAACCGTTTCTGCAACAGTCAGTATTGAGAAGTGCCGTCGTCGGCGGAGGATATGAAATCGTGTCCAGCGGAAAGCGAGTATTCCGCACCTTGATTCCTAAGGAAAAGCTGGTGGACGATCCCGAAGTGAAAATATTTATCGAAAGTCAGGGCAGATTGATCGCATGGTTCGGAACTGACCGAAGAGTTATCGCTTATCCGTGTAGGGGTGGAAATTTACTCAATGTTGTGTGCATTGTACCTGATGCGCCGGAAAATCAAACTGCCATTGGTAGCTATCACTAGCATACTGATCCAGAATATGAGTGAGAAGTCGTAAAGCTAACTCTATTCCTAGGGTGGGATAATACGGCAAATTTGGAAGACCTTTTGGAATCGTATAAACATTTTCATCCTGCTGTATTAGCGATGATGCGCAAGATCGACCCAAAAGAAATTAAAGTATGGCGCCTTCTCGACACTCCAGCATTGAAAACTTGGGTGAATGGCAAGGTAGCATTATTGGGCGATGCCGCGCATCCCTTCCTGCCACGTACGTTGTTATTTCTTTCAATAAATCATTCTACCCCGTTAACAAGTGAATAGACCAAGGGCAAGGTGGTGCACAAGCCATTGAAGATGCTGCCGCTCTCGCAGTCGTACTTCCCCTAGGAACTAAGCCTGAAGAGATCAACGAGCGACTCAAACTATACGAAGAAATTCGGTATGAACGTGCAAGCACAATCCAGGAATATACAAGGCAGGCGGGACTGGACCTTGATAAGAAGCCCTTCTTCGACAGTTCGTTTCCTCTCTCCCTCTACAGCTCAGTTACTACAGCCATGAGCTAACGAAATCCTCTCCATGTAGCGAGAAATTTTTTCACCTACAACTTCAACCACGATGCCCACGATAATGCCACCAAGCATTTCAACGAATATCTGCTGCGAAAAAACCCAACACTCTACCGGCGCATGCCGATTTCATTCGGCCCTTTTCCGGGTTCTCATCAAGACTATTATGGGAATCGCCGAAACACGTCGGAAGCGAAATTCGTGCGTTCAAAAGTAACCTTTACCACTCGAAAGATGTATCTAGATACGCTCCTTCCGACCTCGCGATTCCGGATAGATGTTCCTGGGACAATTGCAAAGGTCTCATTCGTGTACACCAAATTTTCCAACCTCGACTGGCTAGGTGGTAGGGGATATAGCCAATTTGGAGTATATATCCACGATGTCACCTGTATTGGTGAAAGTGAAGAAGTTTGTGGAAACTTCCTACTGGTTCAGTTCCAAAATATGGCAGATCTTATTCTCTCCGGAAGAGACGAGCTTGGGTTCTCACAGCTTTTTGCCGCCCTCAAGGAAGAGCTTTCTGGAGGAAATTTTACGTTGCAGGCCGGGTGGGAAGAGAGTGTGTTTTCTTCTTTGGAGATCACCGGACTAAAGGAGGAGCAAAATGGTCCAGTGGTTGAGAACGGGGGAAGTAAGGAAATTGGGGTACTGCATTATAAATATATCCCGAAAACTGGAGCTCCTGGCGAAGCAGATGCGGCATATCCTACATTCTCCCCGTTCAGCAATTCGGCAGAGATGAAGGTTGAAAAGACTCTGACAGGAGACAAGGCCAGTGTCAAATTCGATAAGAAAGATTGGAAGACACTGCCAACTCTGCACCATGTTGCTGCTGGCTTGGAGGGTATTGTAGTCAGGGACTTGTTGCAAGCAAAGGTTGAGCTCGGGCGTGGTTTTGCGGATTTGGGGGCGCCAAGAAGAATCGCTTAAAAATTTGGATTAGGGTGATTAAATCTAGCTTGAAGACGGTTGCTGGAAAGTTATACGGTTGGGTTATTTGGGATATACCGATTATTCCTGGGTAGTATTGCGTTTTCTTTTCTATTTTCGAATGATTGAAGCCAATGTCATAGTCGCAACTCAATTAAATCGTGTATGGTGCCGGTCATAAAAAAACCTACACTTGTGACCATTGGCCTCGAGTAGAAGCTAAACCTAATTAGGCTACTTGCAGGCAAAAGCGCCTTTTCGTTTTTCTTCTTTTTTCTAATTTCTTTTTTTTTTACCGGATCTTAGAATTTGACCTTCTGAGAAACGCCAAAAATGAAGTTATATTTTGCGGGAACCTAAATTTTGACTAGGAAACGCTAGTCGCCCAGAAACTTTCTTGGCTTGTAAGGTTATGTGCCTTCTTGGCAACATTCCGTATGGGACTTGGCAATTTTGGCGAGCATTTTTGGTGTCATTGGAGGCGCCCGCCACACGAAATGAGCCAATTTTATACTATTATAACCCGGCAATGACTTACATTTTTTTAATTTTAAGAGTATACAATGAAAGAGGGGATTAAATAGAGTAATTCCACGCTTAAAGAAAATCCGATAGCGCATTCTGTGATGGTGGAATAAACGTTCGCGTGCAGTGGTGTAAAATTCAAAAATTGGCGTCATCTTAAATCCGAATATAGATGTTTCAAAAACTTATCATCCTAAAAATTTTGCATGTTTTTGCTTAAAACCGATGCCGTACGTGATAGCAGGCCACAGTTTCAGCCAACATCTACTACCGACGCTTGGAAAACTGAACACAGCGCCCGCTAATGGCAACACTTATTCACGTGTTTTTCAGGCTAAGGAAGCGCAGGGGCTTCCTGTAGACAGATGCCGGCCGAGAGAAGAAAAATCAATGTATGACAACAACATTTAGGGCATTAGAATTGCAAAATATAAACTCAAAGACTATCGCAGGTGCCTGGAACGATAGGAGTACTAGACCCGTTGAACAAAATTGAAAGAATCCCCCCCCAAATCCTTGCCTTAATGCAAATGCATGCACGTACAATATCCTCCAATATCTGAACGGACGCTTATGTGATTTTTCTTTGGCACCCCTCCCTCGCAATTACCCGCATATCTATATCTTAAGAACAAATTCAGGGTACATAAGTTTTCTTGGCATACTAGCGCTTTTTTGCTGTGTGGACCTATGCATTCCTCTTCTATGTTAGTGTGTAGCTGCTTCCTATCTCAGCAATATTTTTTGCCACACACAAGTTAATCTTCCTTCCACTGCATAGTACCTAATTTTGCATCCTGTAACACCCCAAAATTATGCAAATTGGGACATTAATAATATGCCTCCACTCATAAAAACTGTAAGTAAATTTATATACAAAAATTCTAGAGATTGCAGTCATAGCTCACCACATATAAAAAGCGAAGTTAAGATAAGTTAGAGGGTGCAGAAAGTAATTTACAGGATGCAAGGCAGGTTACAGGATGTACACGATGCTCAAGGGGGAAACGTATGCCTCAGGATGAAGTTATTTCTATTTTTTTTTTTTTTTTTTTTTTGCTAAAGCTTTACAATACTCTTCTCTAGGTACATTTGATATTTCTGTGTAGTACTTGTTGGATAGAAGGCTACAAGGGAAAAGGGCGTTTGTAGTAAGGCTGGCAGAAGCAGAATATGTGGTAGGAGAGAGGTACCATGATAAGCAGTATATATAGACAGGCTGTTGGAAGAACTCGGGAAACTGGGAATCCCAGTGGTGATGATTGATAACTAGCCAACCTTCCTCACCCTTAGTTTCTCGTGAATTGGGAGAAACAGACAGTGAGGAGCTACAGGTCCTCTTGGAAGAGGAACAGGAATTCCTGACGGTGTCCCTGACATTGGACTACGTACTGGTGATCGCTACTGCCGTTGAGATGTCGAAGACGAAGAAAGGACTTGTCATGACATTAAGGAAGCCGACAGTCAAAAAAAAGTTTCTGTCACCGTTTTTTGTCCGTTATTTCTTCTCCTTCACCTCCTCCTAGAATCTCAACTCCGAAACCTAACCCGGTGGAAAAAGATGTCACGAGTGTACAACTAATGGAAGTCTTATATAGGAATCTTCTTCTCTGGCGGTAAAGAATCTACAGAAAACTATAAATTATGGCTGGATAGCCAGAAACGAAGAGGGATATTGCACAGGGCTGCTGGAGGGCATGAGAGAAGTGGTAGAATGGTTCGAATTGGCAAGGTAGTGCATAAGGGATAGGGACGTAGGGTGTAAGCTACATTATCCAAAAACACAAGTTTTTGGAGTCGAAGCTAACGAGAGTGCCGTTAGATTTATTTACATACCGAGGCGATTTACTGGTAGTGTGTTGGTGAACACAATGGGTGACGGAAAGAGTGGGGGAAGTATAAAAGGATGTGGCTGCTGTTGATTTCAATTGTTAGCGGTGGGTTTTTTTCGTTTCTTTTCTTATTTTCTTTGGTTGTGAGGTAGATGGAGCTACCTTATATTGCTTCTTGTCCCTAATTTTCGCACTCTTAATGGGTGGGAAAACGATTCGGGTTGTATCGAGCAGTCAATTTGTTGAAGGGATCGGAGTCGGCGGCGACGGGGACGAGGTCGGGAGGAAAACTGCAACGGCTGACAATATGTGATTTAGAGGGGCAAAGAGAATTTTTTTTTTTTTTTTTTTTTTTTTTTGTACAAATGGCTTTGATGTCAAAACGTTCGGATGGTTGCGTGGTGCGGGGATTAGCATATGAGTAAAAAGTATTTGTACCCAAGGAATTTTATATCCACCATTATGGTACATATACACTGAAGAAAGTCGGGAACGATGGTCGCAGGAGATCCTATTAATTTACCCCGCTTGTAGCGATGACTCATGCAAAACGATGCGGTAAATTGAAAAATTCACTTCACGACCGCACTTCTCAATTAACTTTGCTCAATTGCACCGTTATCGCCGCCCAAAATGTCGCAGAATCTAAAATATGTTACCCTCGATGTTTTTACGGGAAGCCGTTATTCAGGCAATCCCTTGGCGATCGTGCACATCCCTTCTTCGTTAATCCTCTCGCAGGAGCAAAAACAAACCATCGCCCGCGAATTCAATTTCTCCGAAACCGTATTCCTCCACGAAACTGCTGCTACCAATTCAGGGGAGATAAGCATCAAAATAGACATTTTCACGACCACCGAGGAGCTACCTTTTGCGGGGCATCCGACCATTGGAACAGGATGGTATATTCTCTCCTGCCTCTCGAATTCATTCCAGACTGCCCCGAAACGATTGATCCTGCAAACACTTGCCGGTGAAATTCCAGTTTTCTACGATGCGGAAAGGAAAACCGTGAGGCTCGAAGTTCCACACGACGTCAAAGTTCACAAGCCATTGCTGAGGGATGACTTGAATATCGGCCAACCGGCACTTGGAACCGAGGACTACTGCACTCCATTCGTTCCGATTGTATCGATAGTGAAAGGTATGACTTTCGTCCTTCAAGAATTAACCTCTTCTACGGCACTTTCAAAGCTCAAATCCATTCCGCAATCCCCGACTCTTCCCCGAGATTATCTCGGTCCCTGGTCCGGATTTGTCGGCGTATATTCCTACACGGTTCTTGCTACCGATAAGCAGACGAATACCACCCGCCTTCAAACTCGGATGTTCGACCGGACCCTCGAAGACCCCGCAACTGGATCCGCAGCATCGACTCTGGCGACGTATCTTGCAACTACGGACCATAAAAATAAGAGAGAAGTGAAGAACTTTGAGATTGTGCAAGGTATCGAGATGGGGAGGAGAAGCGAGATAACGGTTCGGGTCACGCTCGGGGATGAGAGTGGGTTGGTGGAAAAAGTAGAATTAGAGGGAACGGCAGTGCGTGTCATGCATGGGGAGTTGGAAATATAGTGGTTGGTTTTGTTGCGGCCCAGGGAGCTTGGGAACTGCTTAAAATTTGCATAACACTATATACCTGCAATATGCTCGGTATCGTTTTCGGAAATAAACAAGCCCGTTACTTGCAAAGTTAATGTTTGGAAATGACTTTTGCAGGGGGGGTACTTAACAAGAATTTGCGCATAGTCCAATCTGTATAATGTTCGAAGAATAGTGCTGCAGTCGGATATGCTCGCTGATACCTTTTCAACCTCTTCTACCTCCGCGAAATTGCCTGGAAGTGAACACTACTACTGAGCCTAAGGTCAATGGTTGCAACATACTCGACGCAGACAAAACCAAGCCGCCCAAACCGGGCGTCGTAGCACTCGCAATTGGAGAAGTAGGCGTGTAGTAAGAGCATTGAGAATATCCTATGTAGGTATTATCCTTTTATTAATTTCTTATATACCTTATCTTGTTCCTTGCTGGCGAAGAGTTAACAGCTATGATAAAAAGCTGGCAAAACGCAGACATCTCCCTCCTAACTCCCCAGGGGGATCTCGTCAGCACTCTTGAAAATATTAATATTCCGACATCGATCCTTCCCGGAAAACAAAATTTATATTTCACTCCCGAAGGCGCGTACAACGAGTGTCTGCACATGCCAAATTCGCATTATTATTCTATTCCTGGAATACATGGGCACTAGGCTGGAGGACCAGGGACAGACAAGAACGACATCGATTTAATCAATGAATGTATAAGAGGCTTCTTGCAGGGGAGTGGGAGCTGAATGATAATAATATTGTTGAGAAGTATTTGAAAAAATTGAAAAAAGTTTTTTGGGGAATTAGAGTTGAGGTGGAGGCAGGTGTAGGTGAAGTTGGAGTGTATGGCGGACCTCCAATCTCTCGGTTACGTCGCAACCACCGCAAGGCGCGAGCCAGGGCTATTCCCTCAGGGTTAAATACTCAACATTCAGTAAATGAATACAGGAGTGTTAATCATGTACATGAGATATAATAGAATACATAGGAATCACGAGATACAGAAACAGGATAATAAGCAGAGAAAGCAAGGATTGTCAAAGCCATTAAAAATTTATCTTCCTATCTTATACATGGGCTAGGTATATCTTTATAAGTCTTTGTTTGTAGTAGATATAAAGTCTGTTAATACTAAAATTCTAAACATCCCTAGGGTCTCTACCTAGAACTATATTTCTACTAAAGAGCTCCCACCTGGTAACTCTAAACTCTTGTGGTGTAGTATTCCTTCATTGAATACAGGGATAAATCTCCTAAATGATTGTTAGCTAATAGCACCTTATAACTCTCAGATCCTTTTTTTGTTTCTGACATTTTTCATTTCAGCAAGTAGTGAGAGGGTTAGTAGGGTCTCTCCTCTAAACCTTGAGAAATGCCTCTATATACCCTATCTCATTTATTTTAAAGTTCAACAAGATACAAATATTTGTATAATGATGCTCTCTATGTTGCAACCATCCTATCCCAAGTTAGTTCTTGTTTCTAAGAAGTATATATGCCTTGCCTGAGTATAGTGTACCAAGGGAAATTGAGAAGTTGTTGTTGTAGCAACCATGTATCTTTGTCATTGATAAGGTTGTAATTGCCACTACTATAGTATAATTCATTCTAACCATTTTCTAGAACCACAGTATACATATTGATATCTTAAAAACTAAATTTAGTGTCAGCCTCCTTTTTCAAGCCACCAGCAAACTAATCCATAGAAATAATTGATTTTTAGTTCCTTACACTATTAAATTTTGTAGTTTTATAATATATTTCTTACTTTTTCCACTTTGGAGCTTAAGCATTGAGCACCCTTGCAACTTAATAGAACCTTAGATATACATTTCCAGCACCTCAGCTGCCAACAAATGGATCACTATCTATGTCCTAAGGTAGGTATGATATGAAGGTAGAGAATAGAGTTTGCAGGTATATAGGACTTTCTAGCTTCAAGTTAGTCAACATATCTTAGTAAATGTAAATTGGGGTTTGCACTTAATGCTTCAGGTTCAATCTAGCTGTATAATTCATCTATTATAGCTGAGGTGATATAATACTTAAGTATCTGCTCCTTGTCACTATAGTGAAGCTTTAGCTCAAGATTGGAGGTAACATTCCACACTTTTGGTTTGTTTGATAATGATATTGGATGAGTGAGTAATGAGAGCTCAAGAGCGTAGTGCATAGGTGAATTTTGATAGGCAGCATATACATGAATGACTGGAAAGGGAGGATTAGGAATGACTTCAACTAGGTAACTACATGTACTGTATGGCACTTGCAGCTCTAACTAGTTTCTGGACACCGCTAAAATAGTGGCTAAGGACTTGGCATATTTCGCGCACGTGGTTCGGTCTCATTGCGACCACAGACAATTCATTCCAGCTGAAAATACACATACGAGTACTTATTTCACATTGAATATATGAAAAAATAAATAAAAAAAAATAAAAAAATAATAATAAATAGAACGGAGAAACAGGAACTATTGTGACTGCAGGCAATATACATCCAAGTACTTACTCCACTCACGATCAGGATTAACACCCACAACCGATTCCACAGATGCTACATCGAATTGTACCGAATGAAATAAAGTTTCTACATGTCACTTAGGTATAACCGAATAAATGGAAAACAAATATCTGGAGTTTCTAGGAAGTGAGCTATGCATGCAAAGATAGGCTTTTTGCTTTGCGTGCAGAGCGCTTTGGATTTTCCGTACTTTCAAAAAATTTTACGACGTCAAACAATAATGAGTCCAGAGAATCTTGAAAAAATTCGATAAAGTTAAAAAGCCGTTCCACAGCCATTAGTTCTTGATAGCAGAAATATTAACCCTGTCACCGATTCAGTCCGTTGTATTCGGCGACGCTCGGTGCTTCCAAAAATTGCATGCCAAAAGCTGACTAAGGAAATAACTTTACCCACAGATCTGCATAAGCATGGCCAAGCTTTCGGATCATTTCCCCGCAATGTCTAACGTCAGGTGTAGTTGAACACAAGAAATTACCAGGACAAAATCGACAGCACAAATGGAAGATACCCGGAAAACTGTACTTATCACTGGGTTTGTCTCTAAAAGATTTTAGGAGAGTTCAAGAACGTTGCTAAATGTACCGAACTCAAACTCGGTAGAGCTGGAGTCGGTGGCATCGGAGGTGCACTTGCGAAGGAGTTTCATTCGCAGGGTACGTACCTAGATATCTGTTTTCGGAGAAGTATAATAAGGAGTGGATGTGCTAACCTGTAACTCGCAGGATACCGCGTTTTTGCAACCGCCCGTCGTATTGAAACCATCGCACCCTTAGCGGAACAGTACAACATCGAGACTATTGCGCTCGATGTAACATCGCAGGAATCTGTGGATGCTGCGAAAGCTGAAATTGCTTCTCGCACAGGCGGAAGGTTAGATGTGTTGGTTAATAATGCTGGTATTGGTTACACCATGCCTGCGACGGACCTTGAAGTCGATACGCGCGTGAAGGAAATTTTCGATGTGAATGTATTTGGAGTGATGAGAATGGTCAAGAAATTCGTGGACATGATCATTGAGACGAAGGGGGTTATTGCCAATATTGGGAGCATTGCGGCTATTATGCCTTTCGCGTTTGGAAGCGCATATAATGCAACGAAGGGAGCCTTGCATAGCTACGGGAACACGTTGAGGGTCGAGATGAAGCCTTTTGGGTTTGTTTTTCTGGCCTTTGCTCTCCCACTTTTCTCTTTTCTCTTTTCTCTTTTCTCTTCTTTTCTTTTCCTTTCTTTCTTCTTTCTTTTCCCTTTTTTTCTTCTTTTTTTTCTTCTTCTTTTTCTTTTCTTTTCTCCTTCCCTTTCCTTTCTTTTTTTCTTCCCTTCCCTTCCCTTCCTTTTCTTCTTTCCTTTTCTTCTTTCCTTCCCTCCCCTTCCTTTTCTTCTTTCCTTTTCTTCTTTCCTTTTCTTCTTTCCTTTTCTTCTTTCC
>JABYPW010002295.1:0-11730 GCA_016880775.1 Phymatotrichopsis omnivora | reverse complement strand
CCCCTGGATGCTCCTTTAGAGGCTCCTTCGCACCTTCAAACTACCCCCTACATTATTAGTTCTCAGCTATGAGTATCTAAGTGCATCGATAAACATCATGACAATGTCGCAAAGTTCAAAGAAACCCTAAGTCCCCCCCCTTAGTTCCCCTCCACAAGAAGCAAGGGATGAAGCTGCCACCATGAAAGTAATGTTCACCTCGTTCGAGGCGTCTGGCATCTCCCCTACTGTCAAGAACGAACCTGGAATAGGCGACGTTATCTCAATGCACACTGCACCTCTCATCAGTGACTTATACATTAGATACTGTGAACTCCAGTTCTACACCCAAACCCTCCCGTCCCTCCTAGCCTCAGTAAACAAAATCTAGGAAGCGGTCACTACTATTGCCGCTGGCCAACAGTCCCTTGAAGCTCGCTTCAATGAACTTGAGGCCATCACCACCTGCAACGCAGCTGCTGTGGCTCCAGCCAAAGCAGGTCCCACTGAAATTGACATGGCCCTTTCTGATTCTATCAAGAAACTACGGTCAGAAGCATCCAAAACTGCAAAAGCAGTAAAGAAGATCTCTTATTCCCTCTCCACCTCCCCCGCTCCCGCTGTGCCACCTGTGGTACCCCCTGCTACTACTGATAACACCTGGGCCCAGGTGGTGAAGAAGAACAAAGGCAAAGCCATGGCTGCACCTACTCTGACTGCTACTACCCCGCCCGCCCTGAAATACCCAACCAAGTGCGAGCGTGAAATAATTGTCAATCTCGAGGGAGAAGTCCCCGAGTTCAACCCTATCGCCGTCAGGGACGCCATCAACGCTGCCGTAGTAGAGAAGAAGGCCCCCTCTACCTACTGAATTCGCTCTGTCTACAAGGCCGGAGCAAGCAATGTCTTCCTCTCTGTCATGGAGAATTCTACCACTCAACAAGGACTTGCGTACAAGCCGACCGTCGAAGAAGCTGTCCGCAAGTTCTTCCCAGCCACAACCAGACTCTGCCAGAACTTCTTGCACAAGAAGTATATTGTGCACAATGTACCTACGCCCATTCTCAACACCTCGGACGTCGAACATATGTCGCTCATCCACAAGGAAATCGAGACATTTAACCAAGGTGTTATACTCGCTCAAACCCCGCGCTGGCTCGCTTCGAAGGATAAGCTCGTCGGCAAACCCACCACCTTGATTGTCATCACAGTGGTGGTGAATAACAACCATTACCACATCTCTCAAGGCTGGACCATCCTTAACAAGAACCGTCGGACTGATCCTTACATTGCCTTTTCTAAGGCTACCCAATGCTCTCGCTGCTGCCGCTTCGGTCACCATCAACTGAAGTGCACCTATTCCCCCCGCTGCCAGCTGTGCACCGGACCCCATGCCATCTATGAACACTTCTGTGGTAATGCGGAGTGTAAATGCCGAGGATGACAATGCGACCATACGGTACTTAAGTGTGCCAACTGCGATGCCGCCCACCCCGCCAACAATCCCCTCTGCCCAGTGTATTTGCAAGCCTTAGCTGATAATAATAAGCGAGTGGAGAATTTACATGCCATGATGGAAGAGGGAATGGAGACTTAGGGCCCCTCAGTATTTCATCTTCGTTTTCGCTTCTGTTGTTCCCTTTGTGTAAAGGTTTTGTGAGTGTGGCTTGTGTTTTCTCCTTTGTCCTTTTCTCTTTCCTTTCTCTTTGGGTAGTGTCCTTCACTAGTACCTCAATTCCTTCTGGTTGTTGTAAGGTTCACCTCGCTGGAGATGGAAAAGGGGTTCCCTAGGCTGTTCTTTTTCCTTTTCGCTTAAAGTTTTTTCTGCTGTTTTGACGTACTGGGCGGTCGCTTTTGTGCCGGTCGCGTTTTCTTTTTTGAGTTTTACTTTCCCCCGCCATTCTTTTCCTTTCCGCCCTGTCTCTTCCTTAGTTTATTGCGTGTAAGCGAGGAGGATTTGGGAACAAACCTGTATTTTATCTGTAAAACCGTAGGATGCGCTACCGATATTAGGTCGGCTGTCTTCTACCTCTGTCATAGCTTGACATAGCTACAAGCGGAGGTTCTTTAGATGACCCCTAGCGGGGTCGTAAAGATAAAATAAAAATGAATTTCCCCCACCCCCCCCTCCCCTGGACACTCCTTTATCTTTCCTCCCTTTCTTCTTTAGCTTCGAGACTAGCTTCAAGTCTTAAGAATATATTCACCTTATCTTTGCGACTTTATTATCTTCCATTCCAATCTCTTAGTAGACGTAGGAAAAACTTGTTTAGTTGAGAAGAATAAGTTGAGATATCTGAGTTCACTTAGTAATACTTATAGCTTCATGCCTACTTGTGTTTACGGAGCCAAATCTACCTCCTGAGATACACACCGTTAACAGGATAGGTGTGAGAGGATGCCACCAATGGTGAAATTACTAGTATCAGTCTCAGCAACTAAGGGGAGAGCGTAGTTATAGTAGACTAGTATAGTAGCACTGGTGAACAACTCCTTAAGTGTATCAAAGGTGAGCTATTCCGTAATGCCATAGGTCCATAGCTGGTCATTCATGGTAAGATTCATTAGAGGGGTTGCTAACTTCGAAAAGTCTTTGATAAAGATCTAGTAGAAGTTGGCAAACCCTAGGAATGAGCAGACATCATAGATTGTGGATAGGATAGGCTATTCCTAGAGAGTCTTGACCTAATCTTTTACCATCAACACCCTCTTATCTAAGATCATAAAGCCTAAGAACTATACTTTATGAACTACCTGAATGGACTTATAGGGCTTTAGGTATAGTTTATTCCTATCTAGGTGGTGGAGAAATTCCTGGACTATGTGATCATGGTCTTCTTTTGTTTCTGCATTGATAAGTATGTTGTCCTAGAAAATGATGACCCCAAGGTCTAGGAGATCCTGGAATATGGTGTTTATCATCTCCCGAAAGACTAAGGGTGTATTTAATAATCTGAAGGGCATAACTAGGTACTTGAATTATCCATACCTAGTTATAAATATAGTTTTCAACTCATCTCCTTTAGCTATACAGATAAGGTTATACCTATTTTTCAGGTCAAGCTTAGAGAACCAATAAGAAGCACTAATGCAGTCCTATAGTTCTATCATTAGGGGCAAGGGATACTATTTTGTATAATCACCTTATTAAGGCTATGGTAGTCCACACAAAGGTCAAGGGATATATCTGCCTTCTTGACAAAGAGGATAGGAGCTACTGCAGAGGATTTGGAAGGACAGATCTTGCCTTCTTCTATTATCCTAGTGATGTATTCCTGCAGGGCCTGGAGCTCAGTTTTTGATAACTTGTATAGAGGGCCCTAGTGAGGTGTTGTTCCTTCCTTCAGGTCAATCTTATAGTCCTATTCTCTATAAGGGGTAAGTGCAGAGGTAAGCTATTTAGAGAAGACAGAATAGAAGATCTATTCCTACTTAGATCCTTTACATACAGGAGAGGAGGTAGAGGAGACAGACAAGAACACATAAGAGAAATCTCGAACAGGTGCTCTTATTATAGTAGCACACTAATGATAAATAATAGCTTCATTGATTGGGGTGTCCACCTACCTAACTAATCCACCCCTAACTACTTGATTGTTGGTGTAGAAGTTATCATCACTAAGTAGAGAGAAGGTGGATACCATTTCTACCTTAGGTGTTACAAGGTGTTTCTGACACTTCTCTAATAGAAAGGAGACCAACTCTGCCTTATTATAGTCGACACATAGTGCATGATTGTGAAACTACTTAACTAGAAGATAAATGTCCATAGCTGAGGGTGTAGGCCCTATATTGAAGTCAATGAGTTTATGATAGTTGAGGACCTACATCTGCAAGTTAGGAGTATAATACTACTCCTGTTTACAGCAACTATTGTAGGAATAGATATTAAATATGACAGTTCATTTGACTGTTGGAACTAGTAAGCAGTTGCTAATTATAGCTCCTGTAGTACTATTATCAAGCTTAGTGATTGCAGTGATGGCATTAGTTTTGGTTCCTGTATGACTGTGAGTTTTCCAGTGAACAGTTACTAGGACCTTAATATACTTACCCTGAATACGGCCTTCTTTAGCAGATGATATAACTGACATAATATATATGTTACCTGATCTCTCCTAGGAAGCTCGTAGCTGGAGCCTACTATATAATAAGCAAAAGCAAGGTATTGTAAAAAAAAGAGGTTTGTAGGGTATGGGAAGCTAAGTGTTATAAACACTAGTAGTGGTCCATGTCAAGGTACCTAGACAATGTACTATGATAGAGGTTACACTTAGATTGTCAACATGTGAGTATGCCATCTCCACCCTTCACCATTATGTTAAGTGCTCTAGAGATGATCCTCTGTCATATAACCTTATGGCATGGCATGGCATGGTGTGGCTTTGCCATTAGCCTAGACTAGGTGCAGGAAGTTAGTGCTATAGTTACCACATGATCAGATAATAGTATGATATGATATTGGCCTAGTCAGGTATTAGGTCATGATTAGGTAATTGGACTCATATCATGAGAGACTAGCACTAAACAGGAGTGAGGCCTATGAGAGTATTAGGTGATCATAGTCAAATCAAGTACTAATCACTTCCTGTCCTTTCCAGACTCTTCTACAGGTTTCAGCGATTGGGAATTAGGAGATGGTCTAGACTGGAAATGGTTCTTTGTTTTTCTATTTTATTTATCATCTCTTTATCAGCTCAGGTAAAGGATGGGATATATAAGTGCATGGGTTTTATGTCTTTGTTATCTTTCCTTCCTTCCTTCTTTAGTACATAGCTACTTATCTTCTCTGTGATCACCATTGTAAAAGCCTTTGAGTTATCTTCAAGCCTTAAAGAATATATTTGTCTTTCTCATCTTCAACACTTGAAGTCTACCTTGAATACTATAGGAAAGATATCTTATAGTTGAGCTTTCATTCAGCTGAGATATCTGAGTATATGTGAGGTATCTTTACTGAGTCATATACATTTATATAGGGTGATCTATCACTCTATATTCTTTTAAGAAGATAGCTTCTTCCTCCTCTGACATTCTAATACCTGATACATCCTCTCTCACTCTTGTTGTGGGCAATCAGCTCACCAACCCATTGGCATAAACAGTTTAGACCACCAGATCTTCTGCCTCCAATGTGTCTATGCATGAGGAGGCTACCATCGACCTGAAGCCAGTGGAGCTGCAGTACACAAACAAGTATCAGAAAGTAGTGATGGATAACTATCTTACTATGATACAGGCTCTCCACTAGGCCAGGGCCTTTCTGGGGGAAGAGCCCTTTAAATAGGCTCTCAAAGCACTGAGGGGGAGTTTCAAAAGCAGTGTAATAATGTGGCAGCAATTGTTTTTACCACAATCGTCCTTCATCACATGATCCAGAAGCCCCTCCCTAAGATATCCATGGCCTTTCCCCCCTCAATGATAAATTTACTCCTGTCTGCTGTTGAGCAGATCTAGAAGGAGCAGGCCACATTTGCTCAGAGGGATACTGACTACACTAACACCCTGAACAAGGCCCATCAGGATGTAGTTGAGGAGCTCAACCGTAAGTTGGGAGAGCTCTATCAGCAGTTAGCAGACTAGGCTCTGCACCTACTAGCCTCCCCTAATAAGCAAATTGCCAACATTACAGCATCTCTGGCAGAAGCAGAGGCCAGAGTAGAAGTCTTAGAGCAGGGTGGGGTTCCCCTCCAGCCTAGACTTAGCGAGGCAGAACACCAGGTTCTGTGCCTCAAAGCAGAAAATGAGGCACTCTCTGCTAGGTCTACCCTGAGGAAGGAAGATGTGGTCAAGCTTAGGGAAGACCTGATGAAGGCTAATGATGATGCTAAGATGTGGAAGGAATTGTACTATCAGTATAAGGAGTACTGTGGGTCTATAGTTTCCACCCCGGTCTGCTGAAATCTGGATGAGGTGATCAACCTCAATGATAGGATGACCCCCATCTCTGCTCCTCTACCTATGCCATGTCCTTGACTATAGCTACCAAGATCTATGCTAGTAATTCCACCTTTTCAGCCTCCTTCTGACCTATCTCCCCTACTCCTCCTCTGGTCCCTTCCTATTCTGCCTTTATAGGACCTTCCCAGGGAAGAGGACCTACCTCCTTTACCTCCTTTGCAGCTACACCCTGTGAAACCTCTCCTTATCTCCTTTAGGAGAGTGATATTATCTGGATAGTATAGGAGGCACTCTGACAAACTGCCCCACCATCACCTCCCTCTAACTGCTCTACTCTAGCTCTGCCTCCTATACCATCTACCTCCTTCAAAGGTCCCAAGCCTACTGATCCTGAGAAATTCTCAGGGAAGGCTAAGGACATAAGGAAGTTCATTGACCAGTGTGAGAACTACTTTGCCCTCTAGTCACACACCTTTCCCCACGACTGGATCAAGACTAGGTTTACCTTAACATACATGACAGGTACAGCGGCAACCTGGTGGAGGGCCAACACCTAGCAGTGGACCCAGCAGAACACCATTTCAGAGGACTTCACTGAAGTGGTGAAAACCTACTTCTGAGCCTTTACCACTAAGCCCCAGGCTATTAGAGAGATCATCAATGCACAACAGACCAAGAGGATCCTCTCCTACCTCACCCACATGGTGGCTCTTAATCAGGTCACTTAATATGACTAAGAGGCCTTTAAGTTTTGGGTGGAGAGGGGCCTCAAGGAAGATCTCTGCCTGGCTATGGTGGCCTAGACCCAATATGATACCCCTACAGCAGAGTGGCTTTCTTGTGTTATCCAGGTAGGTCTGGCAATGGAGGATGCTTAGGCAGCTATCCAGTAGTCCTAGAAAGGATATTCGACTAAGCAGACCTCTAGCTAGTCTGCTTCTTCCAAGCTGAAACAGACCTAGGACAAGCATCCCTCAGGGTCCTCTTGGGAGGATAAGGGGAAGCTTCCTTAACTCACCAAGGAAGAGAAGGAGTAGGCTAAGAAGAACAAGGCCTATCTACACTACTTATCCAAATACCATAGTGTTAAGGACTATTACTCAACTTAGAAGTTCTCCATCTCCGCAGTCAAAATCACCACAATGTTAACTAAGTAGAAGGTGCATGATGATGGGAACTCCTGGTCCTTAAAGCAGCAAAAGATGTCTGCTGCTAGAGTAGTCGATCTCCTAGATGACTGGAAGGATAGGGATGACATCCCTATGGTGTAAGTTTCCTTTTCCTTTGTTCATAGCATCTTATGCCACCTCTCTAGTTATGTTTTTCCTTTGTTTCCTTTAAGACCTAGTTGGTTTGAAGCATTAGTTTTGTATGCATGAAATTTCCTTAAAGTCTCTCAATTGAAATTTCCTTTGTGCCTTCTCTTTACTAAGGAGCTGGTGTTCAGAACCATTGTTCCATTCTCAGTGGGTAGGCCTACTAGCATTGAGGCTAATATAATTCATGATACCTATGAGTTATATGTTATGACCTGATGTCCATTATGACTATTATAATACCCTCATGTATTATTTTCCTTCTTTTCTTATAGGCATTGACTAGAGGTTTTGTTTTCCTTTTCGTTTGCAAGTTCTACCTAAGAAGGACCTGTACTAGGTTGAAATACACTGGCTGTATAGTAGACCACCACTCTTTTGTTGTTTACACAGTTGTTTTCCTTACCACTACCTTTCTAACTCCTGCTTTTCAAAAAAACCTCCTTGAGGACAAGATGTATAGCGAGCTCTAGCCACGAGTTTCCTAGGAGAGATCAGGGAATGTATTCGCTACCGCTATCATGTTAACCATAGTTTCCTCTAAAGAAGGCCCTGCCTAGGCCAGGTGCATCATGGTCCCAGTCACTTTACGCTGGAAAACCTATTCTGTTGATAGCCCCCAAGTACATGTGATTACAGGTATAGCCAAGTTAGACAATGGAGTGACCGGTGTCTACACCTCAGATCAGCTCCCTATCCCTGAAAAGATATAGTCATAGGCAGTCAACATTTTCACCTATGATAGTTCCTGCAGGTAGGAGTAGTACTATACTCATAAGCTGTAAATACGGGTCCTCAACTATCACAAACTCATTGATTTCAACGTTAGTCCTATACCTCCAGATATGGACATATATCTTCCTATTAAGTAGTTCTAAGATCATGAGCTATAGCTCAATTAGGACTAGGCTATTCTTGTAGGTTTCCCCTCCTCCAAATGCAAGAACTAGCTTGTGACGCCTTCTATCTATATAGCCTTGGCATTTGAATTGATTAAGGATGATGACTTCTACGCCAATTCCAAAGCTGTTGGAGGCAGGCTACTTGGGTAGGTAGACACCCCAGCCAATTAAGGAGTTATCCATCATTGGTGTGCCACTATGACTAGAGCTCCAGTTAGTGATTGTGCTGAGGTCTTCATACGGTCTTCCTTCTCCTCGACCTCTGAAGGTAATAAGTGGGAACAGATATATCCTGCTATCATCTCCGAATGTCTTGCCTCTTCACTCCCTCCCTATTGGGAATGGGATTGCAAAATCAATTTGAAGGAAGGAATAACTCCTCCCTAGGGCCCACTTTACCATCTGTCTGAGATTGAGCTCCAGGCCCTATGTGAGTACCTTGATCAGATGATCGAGGAGGGAAAGATAACGCTCTCTAAGTCTCCTACAGGTACTCCTATCCTGTTCGTAGAGAAGGCTGATAGTTCCCTCCACCTTTGCATCGACTACCAGGGTTTGAATAAGATCGTTATTCAGAACCGCTATCCTCTCCCCCTTATGGGTAAACTTAGAGACTGAATTGGCAATGCAAAATAGTTTACTAAGCTTGACCTCAAGAACAGCTACAACCTCATTTGCATTGCTGAGGGTGATGAGTAGAAAACATCTTTTTACACATGTTATGCTTAGTATGAGTATTTGGTGATGCCATTTAGTCTCTACAATACCCATGCTATCTTTCAGGAAATGATAAACATAATTTTCTACAAGCTCCTTGATCTCAGTATCCTCATCTACTAGGATGACATCCTGATCTACACTGCCACCAAGGAAGAACATGACCACCTTGTGCAAGAAGTCCTCAAGTGCCTTGACTACCATAAGTTGGCCCTTAAACTGGCTAAGTGTGTCTGGTCTATGAGGTAGAATTCCTTGGGTTCATCATCTCTGATAAGGGTATTAGCATTTCTAAGGATAGGATTCAAGCCATTCAAGATTGGCTGACTCCCACCATGGTTTGCGACATCCGCTCCTTTCTAGGCCTAGCAAACTTTTATTGGGTCTTCATATAAGGATTTTCAAAGATCGCTATACCCCTGATAAACCTCACTAAATAAGACCAGCCCTAGACCCTGGGTCTCAGTAGCAATCTGCCTTTAACACCCTCAAGGCCCTCTTTAGCTCTTCACCTATCCTTGTCCATTACGATTCTCAAGTTCCCTTACAAGCTGAAACTGATGCCAGTGACTTTGCCCTTAGGGACATACTGTCATACTGGTTTCCTGATGTCTCTATTTGCCCTCTAACCTTCCACTCTTACAAACTTGAACCAGCAGAGCTGAATTATAAGATCTATAATAAGGAAATGCTTGCAGTGTTTAACTACCTTTACATGCAATGGAGACATTAGTATGAGGGAATGGCTTATCCAGTGCTGGTGGTAATGGACCATAAGAACCTAGAGTACTTTATGACCACTCAGCTCCTCTCTAGGAGTCAGGCCTAGTGGATGGAGAAATTGGGCACCATCGATTTCCAGATAGTGTATCAGCTAGGTAACTCTAATGACATGGCTGACACTTTGAGCAGATGTGGGGACCATATCCCTAAAGAGGGGGCACTGGAGCTCAGTCTTCTTTTTCTCAAGAAAGGATAGTATATTGCTACAATTGAGAAGTCTTACACCTCACTCAGTCCTTCCTTTTACCAAGCCTTAAGAGAAGCTGTTGATGCTAACCCTGAATACCAACACATTCTGAGCTTGCCATAGGAACCCTACTTAGTTCATGATGGCTTTCCAATGTACAATGGTTTGTACTATATCCCCCCTTCTCTCCATGCTAAGGTTCTCAAGTCTAGGCATAATCACCCACAGTAGGCTACTTAGGCTGAGATAAGACCTTTGACCTTATCGACAGAGACTTCTACTGGCCACATCAAAGGCAGGATATAGCCAAGTATATCTCTGCATGCAACCAGTGCTAATGGAATAAAGCTTACCGATACAAGGCCTATGGGCAACTACTTCCATTGAAGATACCCTACAGGCCATGGGAATCAATCTCCATGGACTTCGTGATAGACCTCCCTCCTTCTGATAGCTTCACCTATGTGCAGGTGATCATTGATCATTTCTCTAAGATGGTGCACTTTATCCCTCTCAGCCTTAATGTCAACTCCAGGCACCTAGCTAACATCTTTGTTCATGAGATTTAGAGACACCATGGCCTTCCGGCTAATATTGTCTCTGACTATGATCCCAAGTTTGAAGGCTTCTGGGGTCATGTGATTGAAAATCTTAGGGTCTGCTTGTCAAAGAGTACTGCCACTCACCCCTATATAGACAGATAAACTGAATAGCTTAACCAGGTCCTGGAAGCTTACCTCCGTGCATATGTTAACTTTGAGCAATCGGATTGGGTTTTCTTTCTCACCCTAGCAGAGTTTACATATAACAATGCCAAGTCATCCTCTACCAGGGTATCCCCTTTCTTTGCTAATTTTGGATATCACCCCTCGCTCGACGCTGTACAAACAGTCTCCACCTTTCAGGGAAGTGAGGCTTTAACTCAAGAATAGACAACTATCTAGCAATGTCTTTTCACAGCTCAATAAAAGATGGTTGTGTAGTATGACAAGTCTTACTAAGCCTTCCTAGCTCTCAAGCCCGGTAACTGCATCCTCCTTAAGTGAGACAATATCACCCCCTACTTACCTTCCTATAAGCTATATGCCAAGTTTGCTGGCCTCTTTGAGATAATTAAACCCATTGGACCTTGGGTCTACAAACTCCGACTTGCCTTCTCTTGGAAGATCTACCCAGTTTTCCACATTTCGAAACTCTAACCCTACTATGTTTCTGGCCAGTTCCCTATCTATCCTCCTCCTATACCTGAGATTGAGGAGGATGAGAACTATTTCTTCATTTCAGAAATTGCCAAGCTCTAAAACAGCTAGAAGACTAAGCAAGTAGAATATTTGGTGTTGTGGGAAGGATACTTATAGGATGAAGGGAGTTGGGAACCCTTGGGGTCACTGCTAGTTAATGGTGAACCCATCAATGCTCTTTTGACCTTTCAATACACCCATCTGGAGGCTAAGCACCAAGCTGCTAAGTTAGAGGAGGCTCTACCACATAAGTAGAGAAGGAGGAATTGAGATATGTATAGTTGCTCTTTCCTCTATAGTTGGGTTTCCCTTGAATGCAGTGGGGCGGCACCATTATATCCTAGTATGATCCTGAGTCCCCTTTAAGCTCTATCGAGTTGGGATGATCTGCCCCTATAGGCTGCAGGAAACTGATCACTAGTCCTGGTTGCTCTCAGGGATAGTTGATGAATGGACATAAAGCTAACTCCTATGTATATAGGGACCATAGGCAGTAGTGGTCCACATCAAGGTACCTAGATGATGCACTATAATAGAGGTTATGCTTAAATTGTCAACATGTAAGTATGCCATCTCTACCCCTTACCATTGTGTTAAGCACTCTAGAGATGATCCTCTATTACATGACCTTATAGCATAGCATGGTATAGTGTGGCTTTGCCATTAGCCCTAACTAGGTATAGGAAGTCAGCCCTATAGTTACC
>JABYPW010002294.1:0-11730 GCA_016880775.1 Phymatotrichopsis omnivora | reverse complement strand
GGGTGGAGTATTTTAGTTGCAATCACATGTAAATAGAAATGATTAAAAAAAGGAAGGGGGAAGGGGGGGGGGAGGGGAAGAAAAGAAAAGAAAAGAAAATTTTGTGTGTAATATACCTTTTTCTAATGATTTATTTCTTTGATGCATTCCAGGCCAAAGTAAAATAATCCCTTTCCTTAGTGAATTTCCGGGTGTTTTCCAGGTCAAATGAAGTTTTTCCGGCAGCTTGGAAGTGCATCAGAAAATCGTCAGCTGGAGAAATTTGATTCCCCTCAAATGTAGTACAAAGGGCATCCGGAAAAGCATTAAAATTCATTTTCGGACCTTTTATTGTTCATGGTATATCACTCGATTTTCCCCGAAGTAGATTTTAGTTGTCTTGCAGATGTGCTATATATAGACACTCAAAGACAAAAACATGCTCAATAATCATAAGTAAATCAGAATTAAGTGTGGTTTTTCTAAGAGATTTCTTTTACTTTCCACCGCGGTGCGTTGCCCTTGCTCTTTCTAGGTGCTGATGTAGTGGTGGTCTTGGCATTCCCGGTGGGCGCGGTGGGCGCGGCATAAGTAACCACCTCCCGCTTTTTTCCCTTCCTTTTTCTTCTCCTTTCGTCACATCATACAACACACCACACTAAGTGATTTTGTGAATACTTTATCATTCTTATTTTTGAACATTCTAAAAGCAATTTTATTCTATAAAGACAGTGTTTTCTATTCCCAACCAGTTTATATCCACCAAAAGACAACCTACATTAAAATTTCAATACATGAGATGATCCAACGGGTGGTATTACAAGTGTATCCTTTAAAAATTAGGTTTCTAGCAGAGGCTGGCTCACTTGAGAGTTTTAAAAATATTACAAATGTCTCACAACACTTCATTTAGACCTAAAACGGTGGAGTGGTCTCGGTACATCGTCGAACGCCCCCGCGCCCGAAGCAAGACGAATCAATTCAACATTTTCTTTAGAAATAATCAATAATTATAGATCTCCACGTCGGGAGGAATGTTACAAAGTTGACACAATTTCCCATTAAAATAAGTGCAGAATTGTGTATGCACTCCGCATTTCACAAGCTTAATTACAAAAAATCCGAAACGCTTTTATCACAACTTAAACAATCCCACTAGCTGAATAACCAGTTTTGATACTACTGCTTTGACCTGTGTGAAACATACGAGGCAGATTATCACTGGAATTGCAAACTTTTATTATTTATATATGATTAATGCAAATAAATCAGGCACCATCGGTGTATGTTGCACAAATCTTGATCTCTTACAAAATGCAGAGAATGTTGCTAACTCGTTTGAGAAGTATTGCAACTGCTGTAAAATCGAGAAGCGCTAAATGTTTAACATGAAGTAGCTGGAGGATTTTTATTTAGGTCTTACTACATCACACCAAATATTTCAAAAGAGGACACTCTCAGGCACCTCCACGAATAAAATACTTTAAATGGAAGCACACTTTGTCAACTTTCCCTTCATGTTTCAACGATAGAGAGTCCCAGCAGGGAATACTTCTCAGATTCAAAAAATTAAAATAAAATAAAACTGGGTTAGAAGGCAATTAGAAAAAAATTTCAGCGAGATAAAAAAGCTTCTACAATATTTTTTTTTTTTTTTTACAAGACTCGAAATATTTCGAGATCAAGACAGCAGCTACCTTGGAGAACATGACATAGCCCCAAACCATCACAAAACTGATCACTTGGATACAAAGAGTCCCAGAACTTAGAATACAGTGCATCACAAATTTTACTTTTTTTTTTTGGAATGCAAGAAACTTAACAATGAACATGCGCCACGTTAGAAATGTCAAACCTTGGCAAGGTGACTTTTGCATTCCGAGAACATAAGTCGTTTCAACGTCGGATATTCTATACATATATAATAATTCATAAGTATAACTTCGTTTTTAAGAGGTTCCCAACCGTTTCCCGGAAAGGATGCATTTAGGAATTAACGTATGGCACCGGGAGCGAGACATCACGGGGAAGCGAGACGACACTGCGCAACAACAAAAAATTATATTTCCTTCACAACTACGTGTCGCATTATTTAGAGAGAAGATTTACTAGACAAATAAAACCAGACGAAAAATTTTGCGTCCTCAGATTAACGAATTTCTGAAAATTGAAAGAGTTATTTTTGGAAATAGGCGGCCTTAAAACACTCCCACCTCAAACAGCCATAACTCCCCCACCTACCCCCGAGAGCATCAAAAGGTTTATGGAAAGCAACTTTATAGCTATTGGGTTTAGATTTTGGGGGGTATTGGAGGTGTGGCGGGAATAGGGTCGCTGGAGGCATTGCAGGATATGAGTATCTATCACTTGACAGTGAGCGCTACGTGATATTGTAACCTCTTTGGCACAAACGCAATCCCAAGCACACAAAGGACCAGAAAAAGTTGGCAAAAACTGGCTTACTGGATTATCCAACTGTCATCTAAACTTTTTTACAAAATATGCGGCTCGTTTAGACCATCTACGTGTGTATGCCAGTAGTCCTTGAACGATCTGTGATCATTTTTGGAAGGTTGGCAAGATTATTTGAAAAAAATAATTTACAGCCATACCAAATTTTTAATATAGATTAAAAATGGTTCTTAATGGGGTTTCAAGTAGGTCGAAGGTGATTTGCCGTAGGGGATGCAAGAATCCACGAGTTACGCATTATGGGGTGGGTGAAATGGTCATAGCGTAAGCCGTACGTGCTGCTGGCTATTCACTTCCGCCATTTATTTTGGACAAAGGTAGTGCACATTATATGGCTTGGCAAATCGATGTGGATGTTTGAAAGATACCATGTTTGCTTGCTATCCAAAGGGTTGGACAGATGAGGGGTTTGGGTATAAGTGGTTAATGGAAATTTTTAGTCCATATAGAAAGCAAAAAGTTGACGATGCATTGGGACTACTTATCGTCGATGACCATACCTCACATATTCACTTCGATTTTTGCAACTACCGCCTCGAAGATAACATCAATCTTTGCTATTTACCTTTTCATTGTACAAACCTCCTTCAACCTCTTGATGTTGGATTATTCGGCACCCATCAACATTACTAGCAAGGGAGACTTAAGGAGTTGACAATTTCATGCGAGTAACCAATACTCCGATTCAAAAAAAGTTTATTCTATCCATTATTCATTAAAGCTCTTAAGTAGATGTATATAGCTACAAATATTGTTTATGTATTCGAAGCTACCGGAATTATTCCCTTATACCCGAAACTTGTCTCGGGCAAATTGCAACACCGACTCGCCCCTACCTCGACCCAACAAACCTTTCCAGCTAACCTTGGGCACACACCTCACAGCAAGCATGAGTTACGCCTTTAGACCAATCAAGTCCTCTCATTGGTACGAAATGATACTTCAGAAAATTCATTTTGTGCGATTGTTGTACGTTTCTCCCTTACTACCGAGGACGCCTTAACTGCAAATGATATCCATGCACACGCCATTCACCAGATTAGGGCAAAGTACCAGAAAGTTAAGGTTAGCAAAAAGGATAAATTTGTACTCTCAAAGCATGGGTTATTACCGTTGAGGACCTAATTGGGTTGCGAGAAGAAAGAGAGGCTAAAGACCGAAAAAAAAAAAAGTTGCAAAAGTGTGAGCCATAGCTAAAAAAAAACAAAAAAAAACCACAACAATTACTGGAGAACTAGCGAGAAAGGCACTGGTTACTCCAAAAAAGCATGTTCAGTTTTCAAATCCCGATTCTGCAGTTGATATCTTGGATTTCGGGGTTGGGAGTAGTAGTGTGGTACGAGCGACAAGAATTACACAAAGGTCACCAAGATTCCCCCAGCGATCCCACCCTCCTCTGATCCTCAACGCCCCCGAAAACCAAAACCGACGACTACCCGATCAGCCCTTATAAATGTCTTTTACGTTCTAGGAAGTATACAAAGAGTTACGGCTATGGAAAGGAGGGTTGTTTAAAACCAGTGTTTTTCTTCTATTTCCCAAAATAACTTTTCCAATTTTCAGAAATCCGTTAATCTGGGAACGTAGAATTTTTCGCCCGGTTTTGTTTGTCTAGTAATTTTTGTTTCTCTATAGTGCGGAATGTAATTGTGAAAGAAATATAATTTTTTTGTTGTTGCGCGGCGTCGTCTCGCTTCCCCGTGATGCCCCCCCTCCCAGTGCTATACGTTATGTGGTGCTAGCGACAAATAGTAGGGACGAGGGAGGCGTAAGGAGTTTTAGATAGACGATTGATCACGAGATAAACGAACTGCATCACGCGAAATATAGATATAATTGTATGTACATGTACATGTACATGTACTTGTGTTATCAAATTTCAAGTCTGGAAGGAAGCGCAACTTCTTCGGAATTCACGTAGTCTTTCTCCAAAGATACAATACTTTGTACCAGAATCTCTTATTAGCGCTTCATTTTCTTTAAAATTTATTATAATTCTTCAGCAGTAAAGGATCGCACGTTACAGGACTTTACGAGATTACCAAAAATTATTTAGTAAGTAGTAAAGATACGAATATCGTTCCACCAGAAGAAATACAGTCTTGATGTGCCAAAGAGGTTCGACGCTTGTTTGGCTATAATTTCGTAGATTGAGCCTTTGATACACTCAAATTCTAATATCTATTACAAACAGTTTATTGTGAACCGGAAAAATAGGAGGCGAAATAGCAAGGGAAAAATACCATTGCTTCCAGCGCCCGCACAGAAGAAAAACTACATGAATAAAATAAGATGGGCATGGCGCAAGCATTATCATGACCAAGCACAAAGTATGCTCCAAATATTATCGCAAAAAAAAAAAAAAAAAAAAAAAAAAAAAAAATTCGAAATTGCCTCTTTTACAGAAGAGTCGCGCCTTCCCAACCCGCCGCTCGATTTTCACCAGCCAAAGAAGAGTTTTCCCTACTTCAACACAACATTTGCCCCTCGCAACGCCAAATACCTCTCACCCAGATCTCCCCCCATTTCTCTCACAATCACAAATACCTCCTTATCCGCATACCGCAGCTTTGACTTCGGATCGGTGTACTTCGCCGGCAGCCCCGTTACGTCGCACCACTTTGCGCCTCGGCCAGGATGCAAAGACGGCGGAGACTCGATATTAGCGTACGTCGCAGCCATAACTTTCGCTCCTAAAACATCTGGCGGGGGAGCAACAGATGTAAGAGGAGTGGTGGTGCCGGGGGTATTTAAGTTCGAGGTCGAGCGGGAGGCGTCAGAGAGAATCTGCTTAAGCGACTTGTTTCGTCGGGTAGCGGGCTTCCAGTTAGGATTTTTGAAAGGACGAGGATGGGGAGTTATGTCAAGCGTATCGAGAAGGGGGTTCGGGAGAGCAGGTTGTGGTGCCATAGCGACAGTTCGTGGGGGGACAATGGAGGACGCGTTGGTTGAGGAGGTGGAAGGTAGAGCTTGAGATAAGCTTTGTTTAGTGCGATTTATGTGTTGCCAAGACGGGAGTTTCCGTGGGTGGCAAGATCCACCTCACTCTAGAAGAGTACTGTATGTTCTTACATGTACGTTTACCCCAAATATACACAAGATTTAATGTATTCTTGCTATACGAAGAGCTGCACTTCTGGGTAAGTAAACTATATTGATGAAAACGTATCCTCATTTGCTCCTTTCTTTTTTCGGATCAAGTTCTCGTTGTTTAAAGGAATCATAAATGAGCACTCGTCTTGCTGATACATAGCCCAAAGATAAAACACGCAATTTCCACGTAATTTGCAGGTGTATATTGGTAAACTAGACCGAGTACAAAATTTTGTAGTATTTTTTATTTGTCGCGCCGCCGTGTCCGGTGATTACATGCTTATGTAGAACTCGGCGGCTTGCAGTCACAGTGAGCGCGCGCGACACAACATAAATAATGCGCCTCTCTTTCCCATTCCCTTCTTAAATCCTTCCCACTCATGCAACACACCGCATTTCCTTTTCCAGCGCTCACCAGGCCAATTTTAAATATTTTGGCTTGCTAACGAATTTTCTTCTCCGATTTCACTCCTTTAGATGCAACAGTACATATCGCAGTCCGAAAATGAGCGTTTCAACAAAAAAAGCAAACAGCATATTACATTACAATCTAGTCATTACGAAAATACAAACTTGGATACGGTAGAGAACATGAATCGCAAAGTTCAAGTTTCCATCATATGCAGGACGCGCTCCCGGTATCGATTATTTACCAGCAAGCAGTTGGTTTTTACCAACTCGCGACTCAATTTCACTGCACTGGCCACACCATCGACTTTTGAAGAACTATTTTTACTTCAAAATTCTCACAAGTCAACATGCTACCCAGGGAATCACTAAGCGCAGGTCATATATGTCGTCGGCTTCGGGCATTCTCGCCAGCTCCGACGGCTTACCCAGACCCTTTCGGTCAAAACTCTCTGCTGTGGAGTTAGACAAAATGACGGCCAAAAACGTACACTGAAGTTAACATCCCGTCACAACACTCATTGAGGAATATGGAAACATTACTTTTTGTACTCGTGGCTCTACTTCACTGATTTTATGAAGTTCAACTGATAATAGATTACAAGCACTCTTACTTATCTCCTAGAACAACCGGTTTCCTGGATAACTTCACTTCCACAACCGCCTTTTTGTTAATTAATTCCTACTACAATTCGGCCGGGTCAATTCCAGCAACAATTAATCACAGATTATTTTGCGCAATCAAGATACAACAAAGAATTGACGAACAAGAGTCATTTTTTCACGAAAGCTTTTCAATTCCTGGACAAATGTATGCCATTGATAGACCACAATCGCGTTACACAAGAATACTGCAGTACCGTTGTTAGAACGAATAACTACAGTTTAACATCCCGAGTCTACAATAAGTCATTAGAAATACCTCAATCAGGGTAAATCAGCTGCTATGAGATCATTGACAAACAATCTGCGATTTCGCGCAACTCTTATCCGGTCACGTCTCAAGAAGCGTCCAAACATTTATACGACGGCTTGAAGTATTTTTCTTACATCTTGTAACATCTTCCTCATTCTTCCTTTCTATTACACTTATTTTCTCTCATCCTAACTCCATTTGCGATGTTGAATGTAACCTTAGGGTAATCTCTGTTACTATCCCCGCTGCCTATGTTCCTGTCCATTGTTTTTCCATTTGTTTTTTTCGTGTAGATACTAAAAGGAGAATACTAATCTCTACTGGATATACTATTCTTTTTATAGTATACTGGTTAGGTTTCTCTTAACCCGCGTATGACCTTTCCGTCTTCAGAAAAATTATTGCACTTGACGTAGTTACCGTCCCTCTTCCGAAACCTTGTAACCATACCACATTCACACCTGGTCACTCGCCCTTTCATGCGCCTTTCCAGCACATACACATACGAAGTAACCCCTGCATCGAAGCTACTCGCTCCTCTATTCAAATGAAATCTCCACGTCCCGCGAGCGTTTGCATTCATAGAGTTTGATATTCCTGCCTTCAAAACCCATAAACATATCTCAAAAAATACAAAATATTATGATTACCTTATAAAATAATACATCGCTTCAAGAAGAAGCGACCAAAAAAAGATTATAGAGGAACAACCGAACCAAAACTTTACACATCCTCAACCCAACGTCTCTTACTAGTATCTTCATAATCGTAATTCATCTGTCGCATCCTCTTTTATGCTCGCCCAAAACCCATTCACCTCCGTCCGAGAAGAAGAAAAAAAAAAGAAAAAAAATACTTTGGCGGTTC
This sequence comes from Phymatotrichopsis omnivora, assembly GCA_016880775.1. Classification (NCBI taxonomy): domain Eukaryota; kingdom Fungi; phylum Ascomycota; class Pezizomycetes; order Pezizales; family Rhizinaceae; genus Phymatotrichopsis; species Phymatotrichopsis omnivora. The sequence continues at coordinate 3,995 of JABYPW010002294.1, read as the reverse complement.
ACGCCTTCTCGGCCATAACCTCCTCTCATCTATTCAGCTCTGCTCACCTTCCTGTTTCGCCTTCCTTCCCTTTTCCTCTAACTCTTCCGCTTTCAGCGCTGTATCATTTTCCTCCGCCTTTTCCTCCTCGTTCAGTACGACAGTATTCTCCTCACCCTTAACAATAACACCCTCCTTCGTCTCGTCCTTCATCCCCACCTCCATCACTCTCTTCAATACCCCTAGACTCCGCCTCTTTCATCTTGACGCTCGCCTCCCCAAGATTAATCGGAATGAACTTCCTTGGTAGCCTTACGCGATCAAATTTCTCCCTGAGAGTCTCGATAACGTATTTCCAATCGAGATGACTGGTCAAGCTCTTCCTTGGTGCACATCCAATGCAATGCTTCGAGTCGAGGTGCATGTCGAGGGGGTCATTGCTGTGGCATCCGGGGGAGATGCTGACCCGGATACTGTAGGAACTAGTGTTAGGGTCTGCGGGTGTAGCGCCGGGCTCTCGCTTCGTCTCGGATTCGTAGAGTTCGAAGCAGATTTGGGTGAGGTAGTCGAGTTCGGGTATGGCGTTGCGCTGCATTTTTACTGGTAGTCCACCTTCGATAATGCAGTTGAGGAGGGTGTAGATGTGAGATTCTAATGTGGTGTTTAGCTTGATGCATGGGGTGAGGAGTAATAATAGCAGTAGTAGTAGAAGTGAGCTACCCTTCGTGAAGTAAATAGTGCTTTTTGCGTTGTCTGCGGCTTGGACATACTCCAGGTCTTTTACGATCTGACGAAGAAGAGGAAGACTGGTGAGTAAACCTATTTCCAACTTCTCGTTGTTGTTGATGCCGTACTCTTGCGGTGATACGAAGCTATAAGATCAAGTTATTACCTTGCTCGCTGGGCTCAGAAATTTTAGGGATCCGGAAAACTTACTCGAAGAGAACTTTCGCAAGTCGATACATTTCTCTCAACTTCGCCAATCGGAAGTCGCTCTTCGCTTTCGTCTTCCCAGCAGTATTAATATAGCTCCTGCTAGCCTCTTCATCAAAGGAAGTTCTCGGGCTTTGGTTCAGCAAGCTTCTCCTTCTGAGACTGAGACGTTCCTTAATAGGGACTCCCTTCTTTTCGTCCCGTTCGCCCTCCGAACTAGGTGTAAGCGAAGTCTTACGAGTATCCCCATAGCCAAGTAGCGACGCAGCATCGTCGTCCATAACCGCAGAATCACCAAACTCACTCTCAAGCGTTGCGGCGGAGGGCATAAAGACAGCCTCCAAAAATTGACGATTATGGAGTGCATCATATTTCATCGTATCGTAAAGTTCCGAAATTTTACTTGGATCGACTTTCTCCCATTCGCAGAACTCCACGAAAAGTTTCTCCCAGCGCTCTTTGAACAACTCCGGATCTTCACCGCAGCACCACCGAGATTGAATATTCGCCGACGCGGAGGCAGAGGCCAATACTCCACCACCTGAGCTGTTCGGGTTGGCTAGCGAAGAAATGGGTGATGCCGAGGACCCGAAAATTCGAGCATAATTTTGGTGCATTACTCGTCGGTGGAACTTCATCAACAAGACGATGTTGTGCAACACGACGGAGGGCTCGGGCATGTTTTTTGGCCAGGCAAACTGAGGCGGGGCTTTGGAGCCCTCGCGGAGGAGCGACTTGAGCTTCTTTTTGACCTGCAGGTATCCATTAGCGTATGGAACGATACGCATATAACGCTATAGGGAAGATATGTGAAAATTTTATAAGCTACCTTGTCCATCTCATCCTTCGCCGCATTGGAATCATCCAAGAGATCCTTTCTTATAACCACGAAATCATCTGCCACTTTCGTATCAAGGAACGATGCGGCCCAAATTTGAGCTATAAAATAATGAGCGAAGCCTTCCAGATGCTTCAACGCATTCTATTATTATTCTAATTGTTTTTTTGTTTTTTTGTTTTTTTTCTAACTGCACAAATTTCTTTTTTCTTCTTTTCTTTTCTTTTGGCCCTCTTTCATTCTAGGAAATGGTTGAAAGATTACTTACCACTAGTGCTAACTCTCCTCTCTGAGCTAGTGAATATAGAAACATCTTCCAAAGCATCCCTATTCATCAGCAAAAGATCCTTTCTATATGATTCACCCAATTCCTGGCTCTGATATCTTGCAGAATGCGTCGGTTCGCCTCCCCATTTGATGATGAGCTGCAGTTTATCGAGTACGGGCCTCGGACTCTTGGGGTCATTGATGTAAGAGAAATTGCTGTCATGAGTTGGTTCTTTCTGCATAGGCGCTGACGTAGGGGTAGACTCATCGGCCATAGTATCAGCAACGGAATTAGCGGAAGAAAGGTCGCCATTCGGCCCGAATCCGACAGTGCTGGTGGAATCGGCGGTGCTTTCGGCGGCCTCGGCCTCTCCTCCTTCTTCTCTCTCTTCCAGAGTCTTCAGGAACATGGGCTTTAGCTGAACTTTTGTGCCTGCAAACCCGATCTTCCTTTCCAATGCATTCTTCAGCACCGCCAATTTATCCATATCTTCCGTTCGACCCTCGATTGCTTTCCTAGTAGCCTCAACGACATCTTGCAGCCTCTCCTCGACCAAGATAACCTCTTCCATGTGGCCATTGAGCAGATCGACAAAAGGTTTGGAGTGAAAGGTGAACTTAAATTTCTGCTTCGGTGTTCTATCAGCATGTCTGAGAACCGCTACCATACCCTTCAGCTTCCAAGTATGCTGAGGAGCAGCTGGCGCCTCAGTAAATTCTTCGGAATGAGGTACCAATGGCTGTCCTGCCAACGGCGGCGAAGCTATCGGCGACGGTCCAGGTGTCGCATTGGATGAAGTTGACCCGGAAGATTGAGATTGCTGCTGATGGTGGCTTGCGAGCCTTGACGTAGATGGTGACCTAGAAAGAAGGGTTTGCAACGTCGAACGGTGTCCACTAGGAGTCATTTTGCTACTCTTTCTGCTAGGGCTCTTTTCTTTGGGAATATTGATGACACCAGGGGTGACTAGGATTGCTTGATCTTTCAGGCTATCCCGCATTTGTTTATCCTGAGCAGCCTTGATGAAGGTAGCCTTGAGTATATGAGCACACCTATCGTAGTAATCATTATTGTCCTTTACGAAACTCCAGCCGTTGACATCGATCACATAGCTCTTCACGTTTACTCTCAGGAGATCGAAGCCACAAACGGCCTGTCCAAATGCCTCGCAAATTTTACCTGCCATCTCTGTCTCTTCCTTGGTCAGGGTTGTAACAAACCGGATCTCCTTGCCATGGGTATTCCTCCTGACAAGTCCGTCCACGACAGGACTCTTTCTTGTCTCCGCATGACAAAAATCAGGTCCGACGGTATATGCTTTAACGTCCTCCGAGTTGTCGACATCCATGAATTGTTCATAAATGTACGACCCCTTCATTCTCGGATGCGACAAGTTGGGGTCGTAGTCCGAGCTCTTATTTCCGACTTTCCGGAATAATTTTCTTCCACCCTTACCTTCCGCGAAGTAGATGTAGATGTTGTGATCTTCTCCGTGAACAGGCTTTTCCACATAGGGCTTTTTCAAGGTTTGCCCGTCGACAATCAACGTGTCTCCGTCCTCGCTCAATTCCACTCTTTTTGGTATCTTCCATTCGCCTTTCTGTGGCACTTTCACCCCTTTTCTTGCCTCGAGATGGGCCATAAGGTCCACGGGAATATCTGGACCACCATCACGAGATACTTCAATTCGTTTTGGCGTGGGAACACGAATCGCATCGAGAATCCGGAGCACTAACCGCCGGTCCCACAAGATCTTTTGCATTTGAAGATCATTGAGGCAGAAAGGTCGCCGTAACCGAACGTAAGATATGGCTTTATCGAGGGGAAACCCGGTCGAAAAGAATGATATTAGAAAGTCACTATATTAATATCCATAAATGGTTAGGAAATGTCATTATATTAAAAAAAGAAAAAAGGAAAAGGAAAAGGAAAAGGAAAAGGAAAGAAAAAAAAAAAAAAAAAGAAAAAAAAAAAACA